>JAVTVY010015521.1:0-65033 GCA_036873755.1 Hanleya hanleyi
TCCATTAGATGCCCCTTCATGAATGCTTCACATTGATACCTCACTCGACCCCATCGGTCCACTAGGGGCTCCCCTAGCTCCAAAAAGGCTATTTTCATACCCTTCGGCCACCGCGCATGCGCAGAATGCCGATATTTCAACCCACACCCAGTCCATCAGATGCCCCTTCACATAAGCTTCACTTTGATACCTTACTCGACCCCATTGGTCCATTAGGGGCTCCCCTAGCTCCAACACGTCTATTTCCATCCCCTTGGGCCACCGCGCATGCGCAGAATGACCCTAATTCAACCCCACACCCAGTCCATTAGATGCCCCTTCATGGATGCTTCACTTTGATACCTCACTCGACCCCATCGGTCCACTAGGGGCTCCCGTAGCTCCAACACGTCTATTTTCATACCCTTCGGCCACCGCGCATGCGCAGAAGGCCGATATGTCAACCCCACACCCAGCCCATTACATGCCCCTTCATGAATGCTTCACTTTGATACCTCACTCGACCCCATCGGTCCACTAGGGCTCCCCTAGCTCCAAAAAGGCTATTTTCATACCCTTCGGCCACCGCGCATGCGCAGAATGCCGATATTTCAACCCCACACCCAGTCCATTAGATGCCCCTTCACCTAAGCTTCACTTGATACCTCACTCGACCCCATCGGTCCACTAGGGGCTCCCTAGCTCCAAAAAGGCTATTTTCATACCCTTGGGCCACCGCGCATGCGCAGAAGGCCGATATTTCAACCCCACACCCAGCCCATTAGATGCCCCCTCACCTAAGCTTCACTTTGATACCTCACTCGACCCCATCGGTACACTAGGGCTCCCCTAGCTCCAAAAAGGCTATTTTCATACCCTTCGGTCACCGCGCATGCGCAGAATGCCGATATTTCAACCCCACACCTAGCCCATTAGATGCCCCTTCACCTAAGCTTCTTTGATACCTCACTCGACCCAATCGGACCATTTTATCTAGGGACTACTTTTTCTCCGCGGAAGCTTTTTCCCGAGACCGAATTACCGCCAAAACCACGGCCAAACCGCATCACCCGGATGAATACATTTTTTTTTTTTTTTTTGCCGGAACTTTTTTTTTTTCTATGCACTCATTGTGGGAGGTGGGTACAAATGTGGGAGGTGGGTACAACCCCCCTCCCACAAATGTGGGAGGTGGGTACAAATGTGGGAGGTGGGTACAACCCACCTCCCACACATCACGCATGCGCACACCCCCAATAACCCCCCAATGCCCATACACTTATGACGTCACACCAGGTTCTGCGCATGCGCAGTGGGGGGGTATTCTATCAATTTACGCTTTGTATACTACTGCTGTCTATAAGGTTTACATATCCTCATATTATTATTCCCTCAAGGCGATACCGAATCCCCTCATATTATTGAGCCTTTTTTCAGAAGGATGAAGAAAGGGGGGTGGGGAGGGGACGGGGGATGCAGATATCTCTCGCCAAGCTTAATATGTCTTACCCATCTCAATTTTACATTAATGTACATATATTCAAACCGATTGGTATGTGATTTACTGTCATGGATGGAAGTGTCGCTATAGACTGTATGATATCAAAACCGTATGCCAAAAATTATCAACGAAAACATAATTTTCAAAAAAATGTGGTGAATCATCACATTTAATCTTTGCTAAGTTGTTTTCTGGCATAGTATATTGCTGGTCTTTTTACTATACACCACTGGACCAATTAACAGCAAGATTGACAGGGAAATTATTATTTTATAACATATTTCTCGTAGTCTCATTTTACCATTTTATGCCGATTCACGATAAAGTTATTTTTCTGGTAGAACGGTCACTTAAAATGTTGGTTAGTGCTTCGAAATCATGGTTTCATGGTTTAAATTAAGAAATAACATCCATGTTGTATGAGGTGCAGTGAAAATTCATTAGAGTACTGGGAACTGGGAGGCCACTTTAAAGACGTCATTTATCTAAGGCCAATTAGAAAATCATCTCCAGGATTGCATGTCCACAAAATTCCGAGCGACAGTTTGGTATAGGACACGAAATTCGTGAAGCGGAACACCGAGACTTTTTTGTGACCGGTAACTGTGGGATATAGGTTCTGATCTGATAGAATTGCCGAGATTATGTTACTACGACGTGGATGAGTGGACACCATTAATTCTGCAATACGCTGTCCAAATGTTCGTGTGTTGAACTTTTCAAATGCTGATCTCGTCGGTCAAACTGCCCCAGTCAAAATGTTAATTGTCTTTGTTCAAGGGTGGGGGGTATTCGCCATCAAATAACCGCAAGTAAGATGCCTGTATGCTCGTTCTAACATAGGTCCAGTGCACCAAATCGTGATAAAATTAAAGTTAGAAGTTGTGGTTTTATTCTGAAAAAACAAACAAACAAACAAATAAAAATCTGTCGAAGAAATGCCTGACCTATTCCAGCTGAGTGCACAACTGTCATCCAATGGAACGACCCCGGCAGCGAATGCAGTGACCCGTTTCATTTGCCACTGGGAAAGTGTTTTTTATCATATTGTTTCCAAATGTATCATTGTAATACTGTTACGCTCTGATGAATGCTAAGGGGTTTAACAATTCGGGTTTATCAAAATTTCTCAAGACAGCGAATGCAAAAGAAAAGAACATCGAGACGGTTGGGAATATAAATTTTGGGTTATGTAAGTTCAGAACGCAGACATTCTTGTGAGAAAACGTGGCGTCGTGATCTTGTGGAGTTCGTTTTATGTTGCCACAAAGTTGAGATTTAATGTTGCGATGAATCGGTGTGTGATATTTTTCATTAAAAGCGTGTCACCTCGTGGTATCGAATTAGTTTCTGCAAAAAATATTTGTGACGTTGATTGAAATTGTCATACTTTACACATAAGCGGTGATATGCATACGCCAAATGCAGACCCAGTCGGGACATTACTGTCCATGAAGGGATAATTAAAAATGTCGAAACTGTTATGTCGAAAAATGAACATTTAAAGAAAGATCGTATCACATTTATGAAGGTATAGGTCTACGAGTTTTTGGGTTAAAGTGCTAACATTTTGTGTTGTTCATAGCGAACTACGATATAGTGAACAAGATGATCACGAAGGAAGAACGCGATATTGATAACAACAACAACAACAACAACAACAACAACAACAGTCATTATTTTTCATTAAAAAAAAAATACAATTGATAAACCTTACCTGTGACCAGCACCCATATATCTGTCATTTTCTAATAAATAGCGAAGTCTCCGAACTATCCGTGTACGAGTAATTTTCCCTTACCCGCTAGTAGGCGCTCGAGTCAGGGGAGACAAAATGTGGACCAATCTCACTTTCGGCTATTTCCGTATTGGCGAAACGAGCCTCTCACATAGAACGCACCAATCTAGCCCCAGAGCTCACTTTGCTGCGAAAACTGACCTCTGGCCTAGTGGATTTCTGGGAGCGAAAACGGAAACGTCGCACCTGTTTGTTTACCTTTTTATTCGTTCTACTTTTATGTGTTTTCTACTCTGTCCCAAATGAGATCCTCAGTACAATAAAGAATCTTATCTTATCAATTAATTTTCGCGGAACCAATCTCGCATTCGTCTATTTCCGTATTGGCGGAAATTAGCCCAGTTGCTGAGTTCTGGGAATAGATTGCTATTATTCAGCTAAACATAGAAATAGTTTTGTATAATTTGAATGAATTATGTTCTTATGATTAAAATTAACTGAATTTTACAATAAAATGCGACCGGATCCCTTGATTATCAAAGGCACTATTTCATAGCCGGCTCACTGCGTGATCGTCATACGCTCCCCACCGGTGGGGATTTGTGCGTTCTATGTGAGAGGCTCGTTCCGCCAATACGGAAATAGCCGAACGTGAGATTGAGAACGCACAAATCTCCACCGGTGGGGAGCGTATGACGACCACGCAGTGAGCCGGCTACGAAATAGTGCCTTTGATAATGGAGAGACCTGGGCGCATTTTATTGCAAAATTCAGTTAATTTTAACCAAACGAACATAATTCATTCAAATTATACAAAACTATTTCTAGTTTAGTTGAATAATAGCAATCTATCCCCAGAACTCAGCAACTGGGCTAATTTCCGCCAATACGGAAATAGACGAATGCGAGATTGGTTCCGCCGAAAAATAATTGTGCGCATGATAAGATAAGATTCTTTATTGTACTGAGCATCCCATTTGAGACAGAGTACAAAACACATAAAAAGTAGAATAAATAAGAAAGTAAACAAACAGGTGCGACGTTTGCGTTTCCACTCCCAGAAATCCACTAGGCCAGAGGTCAGTTTTCGCAGCTAAAGTGAGTTCTGGGGCTAGATTGAATGTGGACTGGATAACATGTAAAGAGACAGGGCGGCCTGAAATAGTGCAATAAATTGAGCAAACGGTAGTTCCAAGAACTTCAAAATTGAGCTGAGAGGCATGACAGATCACCCTTGTCAATATAACATTTTGTATTTGCACATATCCACGTTCAAGACGACATTTTCTATTGAAATATGAAATAAAATAATCATTGTCATTTTTAATGGAATTAATGGCAACCAAAATTATACCATATGAGATTCGGGATTATTTGGCATGGGTAAGGCGGATGATTCTGTTCTTTTAGCGACCTTCTTCTCAGTGTTCTGAAATTAAGAAATATTGAGAGTGTATAACTATTTTAGACTTTATTACATTGTGATCATTTTAAGTCTATTCGCAAACACCTCAGAACGGAGCAGCATGCGTAAATTCAAGATGGGGACCATGTGGGCGTGACATTAATGATATCTTGGTCATTTTTATTTCTAAATTTTTACCCTTTTAGCATAGGTTTCTACACAGTAGATGCGGAGAAAATTGCATAAATAACAAATGATAAAAACCCGTCCAAAAATTCAGGTAAGAAATGCATTTTTCCTTGAAAATGACGCCACTTCGACAGCCATCTTGAATATTTTTATTGTTTTACTTTGTATTTTTTATTTTATTTTTTTATTTTTTTTTATTTTTTTTTTACAGGTAAAACTTGACTCAGAGATAGAGTGTATCCAGTTTTATCTCCCTAGACTCAAGGGTATTAATGAAATTATTCGCATTCCTAGAATATCAGTTATATTAACCCAAGGCGTTCCCTTGTGATACGGATTTGATATTTTGGAACATCATGATGTCTTGCCGGCATCATTGAAAACTGTTGACCGCTTCTCTCTTGCAGGAAACAAGCCTATGTTGTATACTATGATTGTCTTTTTGAATTTGGTGCTAATACTGTTATATGGAATATGGAATAGGTCTTTGGATTATGGACGCGGATATTCTCTAATGGACGACGGCTGAATTATGGATGACGGACTAGACGCTTGTAATTTGTGTTTTATCAAAATGCTCAAGGGCGCACGGTGGGCATCCTTCATGGAATGTAGATTTTAAAGTAGTCAAAAACCATTGTGGGACCTTCACTGCAAGGTTTGACCAAAAATCCTCATTTGGCTGACTGTGTGAAAGGACTGAATGTTCCAGGTAACAATGTCCATTTTATTATGAAATTAAATTGAATTGAATTGAATTATGTGTCTCTTTAGTAAAATATGTCTTGCCTGCAGAGTTGCAAAACAGGAATAAATATCTTAGCTGGGTTAAAAGATAGGACCCAGATACTAACCGGACAACCTTTCCCTTGACACCGGACTATAAAGACGTTGTTGTTGTCGAAGAAGTGCCTACGCACACGCGTTGAAGCACATTTGGTCACCAGCCAAAGGGAACATTGTATCTATTAGGTTATAGGTTATTGAGGCAGGATGAATGCCATTAGTCGTTGGCATGGATTTGATATTGGTAATATAAATTCTGGCAATAAAGAAATGAAAAGCTCATTGTTAGAACTTGAATCACACCACTGAGAGATTGCCCCAGAGTGCAGTGTCAGTCCCGGTCTACATAATATAATCGCAAATCAAATAGCTCCGAACTTGCTTTGCCACTTGTAATTGAAAAAAAAGAAATTCTGCTTATCACGAAGGATAGAGCTTCAAGAGCATTAGTTGAATATATGACCTACAAAACTTGTTTACAGCTGGCGCCGAATATTCATTTTTGCTAACAAATAAAACTTACATTTAAAGGTAATATTTCCATTCATAGACGCGTGAAGTATATTAATATGTTTGCCGACAAACACACATTTTTATATATAAAACGTGTCGTATATTTTGAGTATATTGGCAATGAAGTGATGTTTAATCCGTGAGAATTGCACTGAAATGTCCGGCCTATTAGGCTCATTATAAATAATCGTTGTCTTATCATTACATTTTCTATAAGAAACAAGTGAGAAATGACTACATTGTAGTCAAAACCTGCGGCAGTGGCAATAAAATACAGTGAAAGATATATCAGCGGAGGTAGTGGTAATTGTAGAAAAAAGCGCCATCTGCCAGTGTTTTTATGCCAAGGGAAGTAATTTTCAACTTGTAACCCACAATTGTAGGGATTGCGTAATAGTTCTGATACCATATATATATATATTCACTTTCCCCATTCAAAATCCGACTGAATTGACAAACGAACTCACCATGATCGCTTTGGCAATGTTTTGGTACAAGTATCGTGTATGCCAAGTTTCAAAACATTCGGTTCAGTCGTTACTTTTTGCAAATCAAAAAGGCTTTCAAATATTTGGAAATCCAAACAAATTTCGCGGATTTAGTCATAGCGCGAAAATCTGCGCTCTTCAGTCTCCCTTCTCGCTTAATTTGCCGAACAAAATGGAAAATTTATATTTCCTTGAAAGTTATTTTTCAATAAATTTAGTATCAGGTCTATCACTTCGATCTGTGAAACTACGGAATGGGATTTAAGGCTTTATCGAACTGTCCAAGAGGCATAATGACACTTTTTCACTATTCAAATTGAGGCCTGTTACAGTCTTGATATTCGATTAAAATAATTAATTAGGTTTCTGCATTTACGTTCGTTATCATCTGCGAACTAAATTGCTTGCCACTCTTTTCCACGCAGCAAGTCAATACCAAGACATGGTTTGCTTCTTCTATATAAATGATTAACTATTTAATTCTTAGGAAATATCATCTCATCTGACATGTTCGGCCAAGCCTTTTCGAAGGTTGCTAATTTTATTAATTTCTTTTCTTTAAAATCAAATTCTGCAAACAAGAAACATTTCTAGTCAGTATCTATGGATATCTTCCTATACTCAATTCGCGAATATGTTTGTCACTAAGTCATTCCGAAGGTGATTCATGTGCGAAGTTTCGGGGCTAGTTCACTAAACAAGGTCTGTGTGTAAGAGAATGATGTCGAATTCTCGTTAATATCTTTTGATACATCAAATTGTTGCATTCGCGAAAATTACTGCCAAGTTAAAGTCAATGCGAAAGGTATCTAAGTATCAAAATCAAACTCAAAAACCCCTCCAGGAAAACAAAGGCCATAGCTTTTGGCCACGAGGTCAACTAGATCGTTTTTATGGCCAGTAACTGCTATATATGACGTAATTCCATACGTAAAACTGATTGACAAAGTAACGTAAATTTTGTATAGAACCAGTAAATTCTAGCAGAAAAGGGCTCCGTCTTGAGAGAATGATGTCAAATGCAATATGTGTCTGCGCATTGTCTGCTGATACACATAAGTATTGAATTTACGGAAGTGATTAATGCTATTCTAAAGGAGTTCTGAGTGCGGAAGAGGACGGGAACATCAATACCACCGAATCAAGGCCCTGGCTTGCGAGAATGAGGATAGAAGCCGTGTTCCGAAAGAGAATCATTCAAAATAGCTATTTGCAAAATGTCATGCTTGTAACCGAAAGTGCTCAATATAACTGCACGACTGTGAGGTATTGTTCGCGCACAGGGTTGTCTAAATACTACATAGTCATTTCTGTCCCTTCGAAGTGGGCTACCATTTGAAATTGTCCGGTAATGAGTGAGTCCATCTTAATCCTTTCGTCGGCAAAATAAGCATTCAAGATTCAAGATTTTATTGTACAAACATCAGTCAAAGGCAGAGTACAAAATTTTAAGAGGAATACAACAAGAGAAACAACAGTGACATGAATATTAATATTTATATATATGTTATATCTGAGAGATATGTTATATCTGAGTGTTACCGTTGATATCAGAACCTTGATTTTTGGCATGAAGGTGCATTAGGGGACTGATACCAGCATGTTACTTTTGATGAAAATTTCCGGTGATTTTTTATTAAAATCACTGGTGAATCTAACTTGAGCCGTGCCCATCTTAATATAGGCAGGATTTCAACTGGGAGTCCAATAGTTCAGCGTGCGTCGGAGTCCTAATGCCTACCCTACTTCCTATGTCCTGTGACGTTATTCACACTGGGCATGAATGTTCATTAGGGGACTGTTGCCAGCATGTTTCGAGCTGACCTACTTTTGATGAAAATTTCTGGTGATTTTTGATTAAATCACTGGTGATTCTAACTTGGGCCGTGCCCATCTTAATATTGGCAGGATTTCAACTGGCGGTCCAAGAGTTCAGTGCGTATCGGAGTCCTAATGCCTACCCTACTTCTTAGGTCCTTTGACGTTATTCACACTATTCTCATGTATAATAAATCCAATCCGCAAATTAACGAAGCAATAATTCATTCCACCGAATATAGTTGCAAATGAATTCAAACGCGCTTGAAGACAGTTCATGTGAGATCGGAGGTTGAAAAGAAAAGTGTGGCAGAGGTCACACTCTCTTAGCGCATGCGCATTTCAAAAAGTCACAAGAAGAAGAACAAGAACAAGAACAACAACAACAACGCGAGCCTCCCGTAGACCTGCGTGCCGCAGGTAAAAAGTGTGTGCGGTTAGCGGGGGGGGGGTGTTAACCAATGGTTATGTGAACTCAATAGAATAAAATGGTTCTGCTTCACAATTTATCTCCAGATTCGCGAGATGGAACCTCGTGTACCATCTAGACATGATTTTCAGTTTCATTACAAACTTTAAAGGATTGAAGGAAAGTCGCCAATACCTCCATCGTTATTTTCGAGGCACAATTGAGGCTGGACCTGACCAGTGATTACGTATGGTCTGGCCATTATGGCATCGAGGAATTGAGATGAAATGACCCCTTGCATTAGAAAGGTTCCATTACATTAACGTTAATATCTCTTCTACAACAGAAGGCCCCATTACTTTAACGTTAGTCTCACTTGTACCACAGAAGGGCCCGTTACTTTAACGTTAATCCATCTTGTAACATAAACAGATCTGGAACAATAGAAACCAAAAGGAAAGTTCAAAGTCAGAAAATCAAGTGGAACGAGGCAAAACGTCGGACATTTCTAGGTCAAAACTAAGTCAGACAAAGATGAAAATAAGTCAATAAACCGGCTAAAATATTAAGATATGAAAACAAATGTCACAAATGTGAGACAAAACCAGGAAATCGGTCAAAATATACAAATTTCCAATAAGCCAACATATTTATTTTCGTCATTTTTGATATTTCTGCATTCTCAACTATATATAACAGTCGCTTTAATATGAATTACTACTTCTTTTAGAAATTGGTTTCAGGCTACAATTTGCATTCATGAAAACAAATGACTGCCCAGACTCCATGCCGCATTTTTCCAAAAGTATCTAAATCTCTGCAGCGATTCAATCTCTTGTCAAATTAGACGAGTCTTTCCGTGCACAAATTAAAACTTCAAGGGTAGTGAAAGGACAGCTCTTCCCCTCAACAGATGTATCATAATTTCACAGGTTGGATTCTGATGTTAGAAGTTGAACACCCTTATGTTGACTGTTTAACATACTATTGGACATGGCCTATAGAAATATTGCCATAAAAAATGCGCAATAGCTTAGTTAGGATACTCTTAAAGTCGATTCGCTTAATTGCCACAAGGTAAATGCCCTACATGTGCAGCGGCACCACAGTCAGCAATAGAAGGCACTACAATCAACAATAGAAGGCACATGTCTGAAAAAGTATGTGATGCTACCAGATCAAGCTGGAAATCTGTGGTTCAGGGGTCAGAAATTCACAAGAGTGTGCACTTCTGCAATTAATCTGCAGTAAATGCGCTTACAATTATGCATCGCCTGTATTGATTAAGATGACAAGCATTGTGCTAATAATACTAACTGAAATTGGCGCTTGGATTGTACCATCTTCATGTTATCAAGCGAATTTCTACGTTCCCACTTCGAACTTCCCTTGATATATCTGGCTCCCTTCAATGGTCAAATCACTTATGAATGGACATGAGACGTCACTGACCTCGAAAACATTTGAAATTCGAAATGGGGGGCACAATAGCGTTATTGATTGGCTGACTTATGTAGTGGGTACCATATTAGGAGGAAGGACGCCGTTAATAGAGGATGATGTCATTGGAAAAGTACCATACAGCCCATATAGTCCCATACTGGCTATATGGGGGGTATAGGTCCAACCTGGGAAATTCACACACGTTCATTGTGATATGGGTTGCTTGGATTTGTTTTTCACGTCTCGTCATTTAGAACACGATGGGAAGGGTCCCGGAGCGAAACGGTGAAATTTTGGAAAAAGTCACCGAGGCCTGGGTAGGCCCATAGGCCTATACTGCATGGCTATGGGTGTATAGGTCCATACGGGGTGGACGTTTTGGGATCTAGGTGGGCCACTAATGGTCCGATGGGGTCGAGTGAGGTATCAATGTGAAGCCTATGTGAGGGGCAACCGATGGGGTGGATGTGGGGTAGGAATATCGTCATTCTGCGCATGCGCAATAGACAAAGTGTATGGAAATAGACGTTTTGGGATCCAGGGGAGCCACTAGTGGGCCGATTGGATCGAGTGAGGTATCAATGTGAAGCCTATGTGAGGGGGCATCTGATGGGATGAGTGCGGGGTTGAAATATCGTCACTCTGCGCATGCGCAGTGGACCAAGGGTATGGAAATAGACGTGTTGGGGTCTAGGTGGGCCACTAGTGGGCCGATGGGGTCGAGTGAGGTATCCATGTGAAGCCTATGTGAGGGGGCTAGACTAGGGTGTCGTTTCCATTCTGCTGCGCAGGTCACGTGGGTTGTGACGTCACTTCCAGGTTTCACCTCCAAACCCAGAAGAGTTCCAATGTTCTCTTAGACGTCCGAATGTTCAACCTCCGGGGTTTTTTCCCGGCCCGGCCCGGCCCGGCCCGGCCGCAGCGCGCGCGCGCGCGAGCGGGGATGATCTGATGCCGCAGCGCGACGCGCGCGTCATCACCGGCAGTGCGTGGGTGAATCCGCAGCGCGCGCGCATGAAGACCCTCATACATACCCCAATGCAGGCGCAGACGTGAAGTGCCCGGATGATAGACACGGACGTCACCGAGAAAAACACATACAACTCGTCACATACAGTCGCCCCCCTCAAGACCCTCATACATACCCGAAAAGATACGGGCGTTACCGAAAAGACACGGACTTTACCGAAAAGACACGGACTTTACCGAAAAGACACGGACGTACCCGAAAAGACACGAAGGTGAACCACATTGTGGAAAACCCCCACAGACAGGTCAGTACATGTCCTATCATGTTCACAGGTTACGGCCGATTCACGCATAATAAAAGGATTGATCTGTAATCTGTGTTGTTGTTGCTCTCTTTTTTGGACTAACCCATCAGAATATTACGTATCATGGACTATACCCGTAGAGCTACGTCTAGGCGCGCATGTGTGACATGGTCTATAAAACACGTCTCTCTGGATCCTACACCTCCATTTCTACGGTTGCAGAGCCGTGACGGACATCCGTCCCTATGCGACTCGCATTTTACAGCATGCGACCGTGGTTAATTCACTCACGGGTTACCGAGCAGTGGTTCGGTCCATGTTTTCAGATGGCGACGACAACGAGGGGCGACACCAGATCCTGAACGAGTTCACAGAAGCGGTCCTCGACAGAGTGCACTCGATGGAGAGGTGTGCCATCACTCACCACTACTGGACTATGACAGCCATCCTTGATGCCCGGGCTATGGACCACGAGCGCTCACGCCGGAACCAGCGACGGCTGGTTGGCCTAGTCATGGTCTGTGCCCTACTCACCCTGGCGTTGCGGCATTGACAGTGGGACCTCACCATAAATACGAGAGACAGTCACCGTGTGCGTCATTCACCCTTCGTCATTGGGTCAACCATGTCACCGAGAGACCTGTCCATAAATACGAGAGACAGTCTGCGTGTGTGTCATTCATCCTTCGTCATTGGATCAAGCATGTCACCAGTCCTACGAGCCATCCTGCCCCTTACACCCCAGGTGGGGTTACACGTCTATGAAGATAAAGTCACCCTCGTGGAAGACCGTGGAGATGTTTGCTGGTCGCCCGCTGAGACCGTATCGAATACGGTTACGCTACACAGTGACGGCTGGACCAAATTTAAACGGGTGTTGAGCGGCGAGCTCGACGGACACCTCATCCACCTCGAGAACTACGTACACCGTGGACCCTTCTTTGCCCGTGTGGGGCGTTACCACGATCCTACGCAAAGCTTCACCCTAGACTCCGATCTGTGGACAGCCTTCGAGAAAGTGGCGCCTATCGTGGACCAGCTGTTTACACCGGACGAGCGGTCATCAGACGAGTTGGAGTGGGCTCGTGCCCTGAGAGAAGCTGCGGCAGAACCCAATGAACAAATGTCTAGCCATGAACCAGACGACGATGCCATTGATTACCCGGCTAGACTCAGTCAGCCCAGTGACATGACCACCCGATCCTTTGATCTCACGAGATTCTCCCTATAAATACGAGAGACAGTCAAATCGGGTACCATTCACGTACTGACCATGACGGAGCATATAATACTGGCGTATCTCAGCTTGACCCCCGAGGTCTTCCTGCACGTTTATGCGGATACGGTCGATATCATGGAGGAGGTGGGGGACATCTGTGATGCGGACCTTACACAACCGTGCCCGGCTCACATTCGTCTGTCCCGAGAGGGCTGGACCAAATTCAAACGCGTGTTGTCTGGTGAACTGGACGGCGACCTCATTCACTTGTGTCACGATGTGTACATCCGACGCGGCCCTTTCTTTGCTCAATTGGCTCGACTAGATGGGGGTACAGTGCATTTTACCCGTCACCCTGATCTATGGTCTGCATTGGAAGATGCCGTGGTAGATGTGGATCAAGTGCTTATCAAGCGGTCATCAGACGAGTTGGACTGGTCATTTACCATGGACACTGTGCTGGCAGAAGCCAACGAAGAAAATCAGAAAGAAACTTCGGCCCAAGATATACCCGTTATAAATAAACGATAGAGCCAGGGTTCATCATCATTTGTCACCATGAAGCGCTGGGAGAAGGTGTTGGATAACTTATACTACAGTCCCGACAGTCCGGCGGCCTATAGTGCATTGTCGGTTCTCTATCGAGCGGCCAAACCGCAGGGGATACAACGTGCCCAAGTCCGAGATTGGTTAAGAAAACAAGACACCTATACCTTACATCGAGCTGTCCGTCGCCATTTTCTACGGAACCGGGTCATCGTGGGAGGAATAGATGCCCAGTGGCAAGCGGTTTTGGTCGATATGAGTGCCTTTGCCAAACACAACGATGGGAATCGACATATCTTGACGTGCATCGATATCCTATCGGAGTATGCGTGGGTGGTACCCATCCGGACGAAAACGGGGGCGAATCTCATAGCGGCGTTCAAAGACATCTTCAAGACCGGGCGCAAACCTTTGTATTTGCAAACCGACGAAGGCACGGAATTCCTCAACAGACCGTTCCAACAGTTTCTGAAAGCCCAGAAGGTGTTTTTCTTCCATACGTACAACGAGACCAAGGCTTCCGTGGTGGAAAGGTTCAACAGGACATTCAAAGGCCGCATGTATAAATATTTCACCTATAAGAATACAAGGCGGTACATCGATGTTCTCCCGAAACTTGTGAGTGGTTACAATCGAGCCTATCATCGGAGTATAGAGAGAGCCCCCATTACCGTGACCCAACGCAATGAAGCCCAAGTCCGGCGTGTCTTGTACCCCAGGCAATCGCAGCGAACGACGAAGGCGGTGTTCAAGGTCGGGGACCCTGTACGGATCAGTAAAGTCAAAGGTCAATTTGAGAAAAGTTACTTGCCCAACTGGAGCGATGAGCACTTCCTGATTAAACGGCGCCTACCCCGACAGCAGCGAGTCTATGAACTGGAAGATCTTCAAGGGGAACCGTTGCTAGGGACGTTTTACGAGACGGAATTACAGCCTGTCGTAAAAACACAGCAAGACTACTACACGGTGGAGCAGATTTTGAAAACGGAACGTCGACGTGGCAAACTGTTTCATTTCGTCAAATGGCAAGGCTGGCCCAGTTCCTTCAATTCCTGGGTCGCTGCCAACCAGGTGAAACGACTATAAAGCCAGACGCCACTGCCGTCATCCTTCATTCCACGTCCGACCACAGTGCTATGGACAAACAGCAGCTGCCTCTGAACACAGCGTCTCCCAAAACGCGCAAAGCGCAAGTGGGCTTTGTGGTGATACTGCTAACCCTGCTGAGTGTGTTGTACGGAGGTGTGTTTTACGACGTAGCCTATGTCAGCACATTACTTAACCAACTGAGAACACCAGCCACCAGTGAAACCGGTCTACAGATAGCACCAGTCAACCCCGTATCGAGCCCAGTCACCACCGCACCCCGTGTACAAGCCACGTCGAGCTCCACACCAAGCTCCACACCTACACCAAGTACACCCACTACGTCTGAAAACCCACCGGATTTCATCCCTCACAGTGAACAGACAACGACGACCGACGTTGTACCCACCACCATCATCCCTCGCAGTGAACGGACAACGACGACCGCCGTTGCACCCACCACCATCACTCCAGTTTACTCGTACCAAATTTACAAGAGCGGGTTACCACGACAGCGGATACACCTCGAACCATGGACCCTCGGTGGCAGCATCCCTTCACTTGCGTCATCGCAGGACCGACGGGTTCCGGCAAAACGCACTTCGTCCGGAAGCTCCTTCAACACGCCGACAGCATGATCACCCCACCCATTGCCCGAGTCGTGTGGTGTTACGGAGAATGGCAGGCAGCGTATGCAGCAATGCCCCACATCACGTTCGTGGAAGGCCTACCCAACCTGGCCGATTTGGAACCCGACACCTTGGTGGTTCTGGATGATCTCATGGCGGAGACGGATGCGCGGGTCACCCAACTCTTTACCAAAGGCAGCCATCATCGACGGCTCAGCATCATCTACATTGTGCAGAATCTGTTCAGTAAAAACAAAGAACATCGGAACATCAGCTTAAATGCCCACTACATGGTGGTCTTCAAAAACCCAAGAGATATCACTCAACTGCTGCACCTGGCGAGACAGATGTATCCCGGCCGCACATCGTTTGCGTTGGAAGCCTTTAAAGATCCGACAACCCCTCAGCACGGGTATTTGCTCTTCGACCTCAAGCAAGCCACCCCCGATCACCAACGGACCGGAATCTTTCCCGGAGAGATCCACCACGTGTACATGTAAAAATAATGTAAACACACCCACAATGGCTCCCCCAGCTGGGGTGTGTATTTGATGATGGGGATAATAAAAGAATTAATACGACATCATGGTTGATTTTGTCTCTGTTCAACATTCAGGGGGTAGGTAGATAAAAAGTAGAGAGTTATGGGTTCTAGCATTAGTTGTACATGATGTCTGCGCGAATACGGAAGCACGCCCCGATGCTCCGTGTATTGAAGGCGGCCCCACCCGAGTTGGTCCGAACCATTGTACGCGGTGCGGACCCTGACCTTGTACGCTGTCTGTGCGAGATCGGGTACAACCTGTTAAAGGCAACGTACCACTGACTCCGGCTCAGAAGACCAAGTTGGCCAAGCATAAGACAGGTCTCCGAACCCTAGTCCAGAAGCGGGTCCCTCAAACACAAAAAGAAAAAGGTGTTACAGAAAGGCGGCTTTCTCGGGGCCATCTTAGCACCGTTGGCCGCTTCCGTGTTGGGTCCAGTATTGGGTGGACTCTTCGGCCGACAATGAACCACACGAAAAAAATGGTCCTCGTCGAACCACGGTTCCTTCAAACCTCCAATCGCCCTACCCTGTCCCACCTACGGTGAAGACCATAAACACCCTCGATGAAGAGATGCAACAGATCTTACAAAGACCGGGGTTAAGCGACAGCGAGAAAGTACAACGGTACAATGAGACGCTTCAACGGTACATGACGTTCATGGACCAATACAAAACCCTCTCTACCCCACCACCACCACCACCACCACGTCACACACCGCCGACCTCAGCACCGCTCCAACAGCCGCCATTACCAGGGGTACCACCCACAGCCCCACAGTGGGTGGAAGACGAAGTGCTGAAGAGTGTACCTGCATCGTTCAAGAAACAAGCTGGCCTGGTATTGCAACGGATGAAACAGAATCCTAACATGACTTGGAATGATAAAGGCGAACTACTGGTACAGAATCAGGTGGTCCCAGGCACCCACATGGCGGATTTAGTGAATGACCTGATGCGTGAACGCAGGTCGCACACGGATCCTCGAGGATGGGAGGTCTTCGCCCAAGGCTTGAAAGACATGCATGTACCACAGGAATTGGTGGGGAACCCCCACCGCTGGGCCTTTATGCAGCGTGACTCACCGAGTCGTGCACCACGACAGACTCCACAACCTTGGGAAGCCGAGTGGGAACCGAAGTCACCCCCCAAAACACCACCACAACGGACACCATCTTTTCAGGCCTTTAAAAACCCACCCTCGATCAGGACACTCCACATCTCCAGAGCCGTGACGCGTAGCAAGTCACCGCGACGAACACGACACCGGACACAACCGCCCAAGGCCTGGAACACCTATTAAAACCAACAGCAGCAGCAGGACAGCTCAGTCGCCATGTTTTACCTCACCCTACCCAGTAACAGTTCGCTGGGTGTGTTTCCTGACAACACCGTGGCCAAGTACGTGACCCAGTTACCGCAACCGTTGCATTTACCTGGACGATGGGAATGTGGCCCCGTGGATATCCAATACCCTTACTCGTGGTACAACGTGCGAGCCAATGAAGTGTGGTACGAGGTGACCTACGAAGGCAAAAACACCCGACTCACCCTCCGCGAAGGCCAATACGATACCCCCAAGGAGTTCATGGGTGGGCTGACAAGACTGTTGCATTATACGGCTCTACGGGAGGTCACGAATACATCAAAACCCATCAAATCCTTTCCCTTCAAGAATCACGTGGACTTCGATTACAACGCACACAACGACAAGGCACAGATCCTTCTCACCGCCAACGTGAGTGTCGTACTGAGTCCTATCCTACAGCAAATGCTGGGTCTCGCTCACGCGATCTACACGGGTCCATCCGAGGACCATGGCCAGATCCCGATGGATATGAAGTCGGGTATGTACGGACTCTACGTCTACTCGGATGTAGTCGACAACCACATCGTGGGCGATATCAACACACCTCTGTTACGGGTGGTCCCCATTAAAAAGACGTATGGAGATCAAATCACCCACAGTTTCACCCACATGCTCTACTTGCCCGTACGACAAACTGACATCAACACGATCACGGTGGATATAAGAGATGACACGGACGACCGGTGGCATTCGAACGAGGAAAAGTGGTGCTGACACTTCATTTTCGACAAGCACGTGCTCCCCACTTTGCATAATGAAAGTACCTTACGAGTGCGATGCACGCAGCTATATGAACTATTATGCCCAACAGGCCGGGGGTGGCTTTCCGATCTTTAGCGGTGCACGCATGCAACGAGGACATGGACTGGGGAACATACTCGGGAGCATCGTCAAAACGTTCCTGCCCTTGGTGACGCGTGGGGTGAAAGCAATCGGCAAACAAGCGGTACGCAGTGGACTGCAAGTGGCCGGTGATGTCTTGGGGGGTACGGCACCCAAAGAAGCCTTGAAACGGCGGGCCAAAGAAGCGGGAGGCGTCTTGGTGGCCAAAGCACAACGCACCGTAGGGAATAAAAGAGCTACCCCACCGAGACCACGCACCAGTCGACGACCGACCCAGCGACGACGCACATCAAAGACCCAAGATATCTTTTCTTAAACATGTCCTTGATCCACGCAGAGTCCTGTCCCTCCACCAACAGTGAATTTGATTTGTGGACCGTGCCGCCCACACAGACCAGTGCCGAACAAGGATTATGGGTGGAGCACCTCCCGCTCTCCAGCATCAACGAAACAGGGCCCATCGAGTTCACCATCAGTAATGCGGATACGGCCTATGTGGATTTAGCCCATACATACTTGTATGTGAAAGCCAAGGTGGTCAATGGGGATGGCTCCAGAATCATCCAAGCTGCAACGGTGGGCCCGACGAATCTCTGGCTGCACTCGATGTTTCAACAGGTGGATATTTTTCTCAGCGACAAACTCATCAGTGACTCGACCAACACGTACCCCTATCGAGCCTACATCGAGACACTGTTGTCGTATGGCCGAGAGGCTAAAAAATCTCAGCTGACAGCCGCTTTATTCTACCAGGACACACCCGAGCACATGGACACGGTGGACAATGTGGGATATAACAAACGGAAGGCTTTCACTGCGAACGGTGCCTCGGTGGATCTCATGGGTCGACTACACGCAGACATGTTCATGCAAGACCGGTACCTCTTGAACAAGATCCCCATCAAAATCCGACTGATACGGGCGCCTCCGACCTTCGCCTTGATGGCCACTAACGTAGATGGGCATGCAGCTGACTATAAGATTGTTATCCAAGATGCAGTCCTGTATGTCCGAAAAGTGAAACTGAATCCAGCCGTTCAATTGGGACACATGAAAGCCTTGGAAACAAAACCAGCCCAGTACCCTATCCGACGTGTACAAACCAAAGTGTTCTCTGTGCCTGCTGGAAATATGGGCGCCACAAAGAAAACCTGTTCCTGGGGGAACTACCCAAGCGATTGATCCTGGCCTGTGTGGAAAATACCAGTTTCAGCGGAGCCTACCCAGAGAATCCGTTTGACTTTAAACATTTCGGCATCAATTTTGTGGCCCTGCATGTGGATGGACAACAGGTCCCAGCCACGGCCTTAACACCGAACTTTGGGCGCAGGAATTTCATTCGAGCCTATCAGAGCCTGTTTACAGCCACCGGTCAAATCAACCAGGACGAAGTCAATTTGATCAGTCGGGAGGACTACGCGAACGGATACACGTTGTTCTGTTTCGATCTGACCCCCACCTTAGAGAACGACCATCAGCTGGCCCTGGCCAAGCAAGGCAATTTACGGTTGGAAATCCACTTTGCACGAGCCCTGGGGACCACCGTCAATGTGATCTGCTACGCCGAGTTTGACAACATCATTCAAGTGGACAAGTCGCGCAACGTCCTGTGTGACTTTTCCACCTAACATGGATACAGACCAGATAACCACCGTGCTGGAGAATGACCCAGGGACACGTATGGTCTTTCAAGGGGTGTTCGCCCGAGATGTGTTCCCATTAGACCGTGTGTATCCTACTGCATACGTTCTCAACACGGACCCGATGGATCGGCCCGGTGAACATTGGGTGGCCGTGTACTTGACAGAACAGCAGGGCGAATACTTTGACCCGTACGGCCTGCCACCCCTCCATTGCGATTTAACATACTTCATGGATCAAGGTACAGAGACGTGATGTTGGAACAGTCAAACGTTGCAAAGCCTGACCGGTAGCGTGTGCGGATAATATTGCTTGCTTTACCTGTACCATCGATGCCGGAGAAGGACCTTATCTACCATCGTACAGATGTTTGACGAGTACCCCAAGGCCGAGGACCGCGATGTACTCGTATATGACTGGGCCGCCCATCATTTCAATATACAAGCCCCGTTCTGGGCTTAAGTTCTTTCAATGTACAAGCCCCCTGTTCTGGGCTTAAGTTTACAAGCCCCCTGTTCTGGGCTTCAGTTCTTTCAATGTATAAGCCCCCTGTTCTGGGCTTCAGTTCTTTCAATGTACAAGCCCCTTGTTCTGGGCTTCAGTTTTCACGTGGTTGTTCTCACGTTGTTGTTGTTCACTGAATAAAAAAATGAGATCTCACCAAAAAACCCTGTCTTGTGTGTTTTGTATATGAGCATAATGCATGAAACTGGCTTTGAACACCGTATTAGCCAATCAGTGGCCTAGAATGGAGCCAAAGGTAACCCATCCATGTCCAGAAAACATTACCCGGGTGTGCAAGAACCCGGATGTAGGCGCGGACGTAGGCGAAAGCATCCCAGTACCCGGAAGCAGGCGCAGACGTGAGCGAAATTCTAGTACCCGTCCATTGGTTCTTTTATCGATCGCTCATTGGCTCTTTTTCTCGACCGCTGATTGGTCCAAATGGAACTGCCCATCCTTCCCAGGTTAATTTACAATCCCCTTTTGCGGTTCAAGCTCTGTATATCGATGCCGCAACATTGTCGCCGAACCTTGCCGAAAGGGAGACCTTGGACCATTTGACCTGGATGTGACCTTTAACCTTTTGACCCGACATTCATCCGCGCACTGCCGGTGACGACGCGCGCGCGCGCGTGCGGCATCAGATCACCCCCGCGCGCGCGCGCGCTGCGGCCGGGGCGGGCCGGGCCGGGCCGGGCCGGGAAAACCCCCCGGAGGTTGACCATTCGGACGTCTAAGAGAACATTGGAACTCTTCTGGGTTTGGAGATGAAACCTGGAAGTGACGTCACAACCCACGTGACCTGCGCAGCAGAATGGAAACGACACCCTAGTCTAGCCCCCTCACATAGGCTTCACATGGATACCTCACTCGATCCCATCGGCCCACTAGTGGCCCACCTAGACCCAAAAACGTCTATTTGCATACCCTTTGTCCACTGCGCATGCGCAGAGTGACGATATTTCAACCCCGCACTCATCCCATCAGATGCCCCCTCACATAGGCTTCACATTGATGCCTCACTCGATCCAATCGGCCCACTAGTGGCTCCCCTAGATGTCAAAACGTCTATTTTCATACACTTTGTCTATTGCGCATGCGCAGAATGACGATATTCCTACCCCACATCCATCCCATCGGTTGCCCCCTGACATAGGCTTCACATTGATACCTCACTCGACCCCATCGGACCATTAGTGGCCCACCTAGATCCCAAAACGTCCACCCCGTATGGACCTATACAACCATAGCCATGCAGTATAGGCCTATGGGCCTACCCAGGCCTCGGTGACTTTTTCCAAAAATTTCACCGTTTCGCTTCGGGACCCTTCCCATCGTGTTCTAAATGACGAGACGTGAAAAACAAATCCAAACAGCCCATATCACAATGAACGTGTGTGAATTTCCCAGGTTGGACCTATACCCCCCATATAGCCAGTATGGGACTATATGGGCTGTATGGTACTTTTCGAAAAATTTCACCGTTTCGCTCCAGGACCCTTCCCATCGTGTTCTAAATGACGAGACGTGAAAAACAAGACCAAACAACCCATATCACAATGAACCTTTGTGAATTTCCCAGGTTGAACCTATACCCCCATATAGCCAGTATAGGACTATATGGGCTATATGGTACTTTTCCAAAAATTTCACCGTTTCGCTCCAGGACCCTTCCCATCGTGTTCTAAATGACGAGACGTGAAAAACAAGACCAAACAACCCATATCACAATGAACGTGTGTGAATTTCCCAGGCTGAACCTATATCCCCATAGCCAGTATGGAGCTATATGGGCTATATGGTACTTTTCCAAAAAATTCACCGTTTCGCTCCGGGACCCTTCCCATCGTGTTCTAAATGACGAGACGAGAAAAACAAGACCAAACAACCCATATCACAATGAACGTGTGTGAATTTCCCAGGTTGGACCTATACTCCTCACAGCCAGCCTATAGGCCTATATACAGACCTCGGTGACTTTTTCCAAAAATTTCACCGTTTCGCTCCGGGACCCTTCCCATTGTCATTTTCTTGGCGAGACGAGAAAAACGCGACCCCACAAGCCATAGTAAAGCCCACGAAAAAAATTGACCATCCCCATACCCCATACAGGCATTTTCCCTTATATTGTATAATACAGACCCCTATTGTAGGGGTAAAGTCCGTATTCCGCTTTTTATAGTTTCGGGAAAAAATCCTAATTTTACATGCACCCACCCCATTGACTTGATAGGTAGGTGCCAATAAGCCCGGGGACCGATATTAGCCCTTTTGGCTAGGGTTGATAGGTGTTTTCCCCTAGTTTAGGGGTAAAGACCGTATTCCGCTATTCATAGTTTCGGGAAAAAATCCTAATTTTACACGCACCCACCCCATTGACTTGATAGGCAGGTCCCAATAAGCCCGGGGACCGATATTAGCCCTTTTGACTGGGGTTGATAGGTGTTTTCCCCTATTTTAGGGGTAAAGTCCGTGTTCCGCTTTTTATAGTTTCGGGAAAAAATCCTAATTTTACATGCACCCACCCATGACTGGATGCCCCTTCACGAATGCTTCACTTTGATACCTCACTCGACCCAATCGGACCGTGCAGCGTATTTGAAGTCTAGGGACTACTTTTTCTCCGCGGAAGCTTTTTCCCGCGACCGCATCACCGCCAGACCGCATCACCGCGGAAGAATACATGCCCATGACCGCCACGTGACCGCCACCTGTTGGAACTATAGCGGCCTTGACCTCTACACGGCCTCAGAGTTCAAAGGCCGTAAATGGCCGCTTCCTATACTTTAACCTGGGTTCCCCCTTAAATTTTACCCGGGGGAACAAATAAGTAGGTCAATGAGCCTTTAAATCATTTTTCTATACTACTATTGTGACCTATAATGTGAGTGGAAGTCCTTTTGATTTCCACCAGTTTATAGTTTCCCCATTGTTATATAAATCATCATATTGTGTAATAATTCCACCTGAGCATTTGCTACCATTTGGATGACTCAACTCAATCCACTGAAGTTGAACTTTCGTTTTGCTATCTACTGTGTACAGTTGGTAACTATATTATATTGTATATTTCTCGGTTTTTGGGCGGTGGTTCCCGCAGCAAGATTCACCAAACCTTTTTGATATTTTGGACAGAACAAGTCTGGACATGAAACAGTTGCATACATTTGTAAGTGACGGGTTTGGCCTTATTTGCCATAGAAAGGCTTGACTAACGCTTTCTTGCACCACAGCAGGGCCCATTACTTGAATGTTTTTCGGGTTATTCTTTTCAACCCAGACTGTTGCTTGGTAGACAAACTCGGCCCGGACTGAGAATGCGTTTAAATGATATTCAACTTCATGTATGCCAATCGTGACAAAGGCCCGATGACCACTCAAATATCTCTGTCAGCTCAACAAAACACTTATTTGAACATGGTTATG
Organism: Hanleya hanleyi; assembly: GCA_036873755.1. Lineage (NCBI taxonomy): Eukaryota > Metazoa > Mollusca > Polyplacophora > Lepidopleurida > Hanleyidae > Hanleya > Hanleya hanleyi. The sequence continues at coordinate 23,351 of JAVTVY010015521.1, forward strand.
CGGCCAATGAAATCTATTCAGTCGACTCGATGTATGGAATTCTATAGAATCACGCACTTACATATACTGATATATACGAAGATATCGCTGTTTTCATCATCAGAAAGTGGCTAGTGTCTAAGTTCAGGTTGTAAAATCAACTTCGTGGTGTGAACGTTTACACCCTTAGAGATTTTCTGTGCAACGTAACCTGAACGTTGAAAGGGAGGACAGGGGGAGGGGGTGTTTCTTCATTCATCCATGCGACTAGGATGGTGAAACTTGCCAAAACTATTATTTTTTATCAAAAATGTAAAGCGGAGATTTTCTAGATCAGATTTCTTAATTCTAGTTTTCCGCAATTTCCTGTGTAGACATTTAATATCAGCACAGATGCGAGTTTAACGCCCAAAAGGATTGTCCGTATATGTCTACACCTGTGTTAATTCTCTTGACCAGTGCTTGTTTTAGTGTGTTCCATCTGTACTTCGCGTTCTATCCCGCTGTCATCAGAAACAAAAATTCTTCCGCGGAGTTGCATAATTATAAACCACAATGAATATGTGTCTATGTATAAATCGACTGAAACGTTAAATGAATTACCACGAATCAGATGTCCTTTCACAAAATGTCTTTTTTACTTCTAATTTCTAATCCCTCCCTTCCTAAAATGTGCAATAAGTTGTGTTTTAGCATAGGCTATATCTCAGTAAGTTAATGATTGTGACGCATCAAATTCAAACCGCGATACAAGGAACTTGCTGTGTTGCTATATATTCTTCTAAATGTCACGATTATATTTGCTCTCTTCACGTGATCAAGCGATAGTTACAGACGCTATGTAGCAGGTTTCATCTGTTTTACGGGACACGGATTGGTCCCGAATAAAAGTTTGTGTATATACTCAGCCCGCGTTCAACATTCTTTTCTCCGATAAACCTGCCGAGTCATTCAGTACAACCTAGTTTCGCCATTCTGCAGAATTCAGAAATAAGGGCGAGCACTGAAAACGACGACGGGAGAGAACTAATCATATCTCGATCGGATTGTTTTCTAAAGTTTGGGAAGACGTCAGAAGTAAGTATAGAACTTGTTTATATAATTAGCTTAGTCGTTCGTGCAGTGTATTCTTTAATTTCGATGAATCGTTTTTTGTGCTCCACTGAGATTTGATTTGATTTGATTATTATTCACCATTTATGAAAGAGATATAAATACATAACATATATAAAGAAAATTGTATGGCGGGAATAAAACCCCATGGGGCTTGTTCTATCCCTAATATAATATAAAACTGCAAGGAAGATGGCATAAAATTATAGACTAAGGTTAGAAATCCATTTCCAATGTTGCTGTGAAAATCGGTCACTAATCAATTAGGTATGATTTGATTTTAGATTTAAATAGAGACATGGATGTAATTGATTTCATTGCGGAGGGTAACTTGTTCCACTCACGAGGTCCTATAATTTTAATAGTATAGAAAGATAAATTGGTTTGGTAGAAAGGTCTTTGTAAATTAAAAGAATGACCCCTGGTTTGATAAGAATGAACCGAAGATTGTTTTATAAAAAAATGTCTAGAACTCATGGGTAATTTGTGGGGGCAATGAACAAACTTATATACTAACAGCAGAGATGAGTATAGGTTCAACTTGGGTATGGTTAAAATGTTCAACTTCTTGAATAAGGGTTCCGTATGGTCAAGTTTTTTGGATATGGTAATGACTCGTAATGCCCGTTTCTGAAGTATAATTAAAGAATGTAAATGAGTAGCATGCATGTGTGTTTCCCCACAGTGTTACAATAAGAAAAATATGGAAAGATTAATGAATAATACAAAACGTAGAGTGTTTTTTTGTTGATTGCATTCTTAATGTGATTGATAATTCCTATGTTTCTCGAAACTCGGCGACCATTTCAATTTCGGCACCACAGATTAGTAAAGGTGGCACAGCGGTAGCCTGTCGTACCCCACGCGCTATATTGGGTCTAATGATCATATATTTCGAAATATAGATGTGCTTTGGGTTAGCCGACAATCGCAACATGAGCGCTCACTCTCTCGGCATCCAGACGATTTCCGTTCTCGTCAAGTTCCTCATTTTCCTTTCTTAGCAGGTCACGTTGTTCTTTCTTTTAACCCTATACATTGCAAGCATGGAACCAAAGGAGTAGTTAACATACGAAAAACTCCTTTTGTTACATTAGCATAAAAATCAATTTCTTTAATTCTGCGCAAGTTGTGTTTCGTGCAGACGAAAAATACCGGTACTTTTTCAAAAATACCGACACCTAAGATTATACTGTTAACGCTCAGCGGCAAAAGTGACGCAAAACAGCGTCGGCTGACGTTTGAAATTGGGCTTTCATCTGTATTTGACTTTTAAGTATGCATTTTAGCATGGATGTTTTAATATATTCATAATATGACACCTAGAACCAAAATAATATGAATACATTAGATTCGTTTTGGTTCAAGGTATCATATTTTATATTTTAGATATATAAAAAAAATACATGGTAAAATGTATACAAAAACAAAGACAGAAACAAACAAGAGCCCAATTTCAACGTCAGTCGACGCTGTTTTACGACACTGTAATGATCTCGGGGTTATAAAAGAATCTATAAATTAAAGGCCTATTTGTTTTAATCGGGGTGAAGGTTTTTATCCGAAGACGGACCATATTTAAGGGTCATTCATTTACCCATCATCCTGGTACTGGATTATACAAGTAGGTTCAATATTACAACAATAAATCAGTAAGTAGATGCTCTTAATTCTTCTAGTTCCAGAATTACGAGTGAAAAGGCGTTGTTATACGGTAACATAGGAAAAACATCCTTAGGGGTGTTAATAAAACCAAAAAGTGATTTCTTTAATTCTGCCGAGCTGTGTTTCGTACAGACAGAATAGCCATCTTTATTTTGTTACTCTCGAGTCGTATGATGTAAAACAAAGTCGACTGACGTTTGAAATTTGGCTTTTGTCTCTTTTTGGCTTTTTAGTATACATTTTAGCATGTATTTTTTAATATATCTAAAACATGACACCTTGAACCAAAACGCTGTAGATTCGTTTTGGTTAAAGGTGTCATATTTCAGATTTATTAAAAATATGCTAAAATGTACACAGAATGTGACGCAAAACAGTGGATCTTATTTCTATGCATTCGTACGGCTGCCTATTTTGCTGGAATTGAATTGGTGTGAATTTTTGGGGGTACCAAAGCATAATCTCTGGCCTAAGGACGCCCTTCGACGCCCGACCACTGATAGGACATGCCCCCATTTTTGTCGGACATAATTCGCTTTGGAACGGATATAAAATAGATATAAATGGTTTTGTAGTGGAAGATATCAATATTTTGTTGACTTTCATCCTGTGAGATGTCTGGAAACTATTCTGAATAATTTCAAAAATCTCCATAAGCGCATGAAAATGTGAAAGTGATCCCTTGTCAGCGCCCGGATGATTGATACTTATTTCAACAAAATACGTAATTTGATATGACCACTAACAGTAACGGGGGTGGGGACATTGACCTCATTGTACATGTTTAGAGTATTAGTCGAAATTACTTGACCTTTCAATATATACATGCATGTTGAATAGAGTTTTCGGAGATGACATGGGGGGCCCAACTTGCATTACCTGCGTCCCTATCACGTTCGATTAAGTAAAGAAATGTGCTAGCCTTGCAATACATCCATAGACATGTATTTCATGGGCCAGAGCGTGCCCAGGCCAGTATTTTATGTCAATTTATTCCATCTCTCTTTAATCGTGTCTTCCAGTTGCATTAGTTATGCTTTTAATTCTTGCTGCAAATGTATATTTTAACAGTATTACAAATTTTTAATAGTTATTTTAATGGATGCAAAAATATCTCCTGACTAGGATGACTTCATAACTGTTTACGTGCTCTGGTAAAGGTTGACCTTAGATTCCGCGAATAAATTACCCCCCCCCACTCCGTCCAATCTAACATGGCCCAACTTCTCTATAGTTTGGTGGTCTTTAAAGCAGGTTTGGCTATATTATGCAATTGAGGTATGGTCAGCCAATAATAGTTATTCATACAGAGGAAAGTCACCAGAATAATAGTTTTTCTCTCAATACTGGTTTTCATACTGAGGAAACTCACTATGATAACTCCCAATAATAGGTTATCGTACAGACGAAAATAACCACAAGAACTCCAAATAATAGTTTATCGTACAGACGAAGGTCACCACAATAACTCCCAATAATAGTTTTTCTCCCAATAATAGTTTATCATGCAGAAGGTAGTCACCACGATAACTCCCAATAATAGTTTATCATGCAGAAGGTAGTCACCACGATAACTCCCAATAATAGTTTATCATGCAGAAGGTAGTCACCACGATAACTCCCAATAATAGTTTATCATGCAGAAGGTAGTCACCACGATAACTCCCAATAATAGTTTATCATGCAGAAGGTAGTCACCACGATAACTCCCAATAATAGTTTATCATGCAGAAGGTAGTCACCACGATAACTCCCAATAATAGTTTATCATGCAGAAGGTAGTCACCACGATAACTCCCAATAATAGTTTATCATGCAGAAGGTAGTCACCACGATAACTCCCAATAATAGTTTATCATGCAGAAGGTAGTCACCACGATAACTCCCAATAATATTTTGTCATGCAGAAGGTAGTCACCACGATAAGTCTCCAATAATAGTTTATCATACAGCAGAAGGTAAGTCACCACGATAACTCCCAATAATAGTTTATCATGCAGAAGGTAGTCACCACGATAACACCCAATAATAGTTTATCATGCAGAAGGTAGTCACCACGATAACTCCCAATAATATTTTGTCATGCAGAAGGTAGTCACCACGATAAGTCTCAATAATAGTTTATCATACAGAGGAAGGTCGCCGCGATGACTTCCAATAAAAGTTAATCACACAGAATGAAGTCACCACGATAACTCCCAATAATAGTTTATCATGCAGAAGGTAGTCACCACGATAACACCCAATAATAGTTTATCATGCAGAAGGTAGTCACCACGATAACTCCCAATAATATTTTGTCATGCAGAAGGTAGTCACCACGATAACTCCCAATAATACTTTATCATACAGAGGAAGGTCACCGCGATGACTTTCAATGAAAGTTAATCATACAGAATGAAGTCACCACGATAACTCACAATAATAGTTTATCATGCAGAAGGTAGTCACCACGATAACACCCAATAATAGTTTATCATGCAGAAGGTAGTCACCACGATAACTCCCAATAATATTTTATCATGCAGAAGGTAGTCACCACGATAAGTCTCAATAATAGTTTATCATACAGAGGAAGGTCGCCGCGATGACTTCCAATAAAAGTTAATCACACAGAATGAAGTCACCACGATAACTCCCAATAATAGTTTATCATGCAGAAGGTAGTCACCACGATAACACCCAATAATAGTTTATCATGCAGAAGGTAGTCACCACGATAACTCCCAATAATATTTTGTCATGCAGAAGGTAGTCACCACGATAAGTCTCAATAATAGTTTATCATACAGAGGAAGGTCGCCGCGATGACTTCCAATAAAAGTTAATCATACAGAATGAAGTCACGACAATAACTCCCAATAATAGTTTATCCTACAGAAGTAAGTCACCACGATAAGTCTCAATAATAGTTTTTCTCTCAAAAACAGTTTATCATGCAGAAGGTAGTCACCACGATAACTCCTACTAACAGTTTATCATACAGACGAAGGTCACCGCAATGAAAGTTAATCATACAGATGTAAGTCAACACGATAAATCCCGATAATAGTTTATCATACAGAAGAAAGTCACCACGATAACTTTCAATAATAATTTATCATTCCGAGGAAAGTCACCACGATAACACCCAATAATAGTTTATCATACAGGGGAAAGTCATCGCGATAACTCTCAATAATAATTTATCATTCCGAGGAAAGTCACCACGATAACGCACAATAATAGTTTATCATACTGAGGAAAGTCACCACGATAACACCCAATAATAGTTTATCATACAGAGGAAAGTCATCGCGATAACTTTCAATAATAATTTATCATTCCGAGGAACGTCACCACGATAACGCACAATAATATTTTATCATACTGAGGGAAGTCACCACGATAACACCCAATAATAGTTTATCATACAGAGGAAAGTCATCGCGATAACTCCCAATAATAGTTTATCATACAGAAGAAAGTCACCACGATAACTTTCAATAATAATTTATCATTCCGAGGAAAGTCACCACGATAACGCACAATAATAGTTTATCATACAGAGGAAAGTCATCGCGATAACTCCCAACAATAGTTTATCATACAGAGGAAACTCCCAATACTACGCTTTCTGCATCAGCTTGGACTTCCAGCTGAGAGCCCTTGTCTATTTCACACATTGTAGCTGTGTTTATTTCTATCCACCAATGGTTTTACTGTCCGATTGACATTCGTCCGATTGACATCAAACTTGAACAGTGAGTGTGAGAGAGAGCGTGACTGGGATTGTTTTTCGGCAACCTGCGTAATCCAATATGGCCGCCATGGCCGTCGAGGCCTTGACCCTATTCAGCCATGCTACATAGGCTAGCTTGTGACTGCAATAACTCAAAAACAATTTGTCCGGTTGACATCAAATTGGACAGTGGGTTGGTATGAGTGAGAGAATGGCTGAGATTGTTTTTCAGCAACCTGCGTAATCCAATATGGCCGCCATGGCCGTCGAGTTCTTGACCCTATTTAGCCATGCCATCAAAGCTTGTGACTGAAATACGGTAACTGAAAAACAATTTGTCCGATTGACATTAAACTTGGACAGTGGGTTGGTATGAGTGAGAGAATGGCTGGGTTGTTTTTCAGCAACCTGCGTAAATATGGCCGCAGAGTTCTCGACCCTATCTCAGCCATGCTACCAAAGCAATAACTTGAAAACAATTTGTCCGATTGGCATCAAACTTGGACAGTGGGTTGGTATGAGTGAGAGAATGGCTGGATTGTTTTTCAGCAACCTGCATAATCCAATATGGCCGTCATGGCGCCGAATTCTTGAGCCTATTCAGTCTTGCTACCAAAGCTTGTGACTGCAATAACTAAAATACAAGTCGTCCGACTGAAATCAAATTTGGACAGTGGGTTGGTATGAGTGAGAGAATGGCTGGAATTGTTTTTCAGCAACCTGCGTAATCCAATATGGCCGTCATGGCGCCGAGTTCTTGACCCTATTCAGTCATGCTACCAAAGCTTGTGACTGCAATAACTCGGAAACAGTTTGTTCGATTGACATCAATCTTGGACAGGTGATTGGTATGAGTGAGAGGATGACACGGTTTGTTTTTCGGAAACCTTCGCAATTCATTATGTCCACCATAGCCTTGGCCCCCTGCTGAACCATGCTACGTGGGCTTGTCACTGCAATAACTAAAAAACTATTAGTCCGATTCACATCAAACTTGGACAGTGGTTTAATATGAGTGAGATGATTGCTGGAATTGTTTTTCACCCATCTGCATAATCCAAAAAGGCCACCATAGTCTCGACGCAAGATTCGACCATTCTAAGCTTGTGACTGCAATAACTGAAGAACGATTTCGCCAGCTGACATTCGGTATAAGAGAAGCAATGGCTGCATAGCAATAGCTTGTTTGGATACACATATCACACGTCGCTATTTACCATATTTCACACTGTTTACATTTCAGAACTAAATTATCTCGTATCTTGAAACATCTCCATTTCTTCATTAAAACTGATGTAAACTGTCAAATAATTTCTTTTCAATTCTCAGATAATTGAAATAAAGTTTTATTATTATTATTAGATAAAATAACAAATGTTTTAAGCACTCAATACACAAACAAAAGTTCCCATCATTCAATGTACAACTTTAAATATAACATTTTATAAACCTTTCATGTTGCCATACTGTCTATGGTGTCGACGGTGGGGGACATATGGACAGCTCGGGTTTTCATCAAAACAGGGTTCATATCGGTTTGGCCTGTTTTCTTTAATCATTGTTTGGAAACACTGATATGGGATGGTTTATGCCTGAGCTGCCTTGGTCTGAACAGAACCATTAATGGGTAGAAATAAACACTACTAGAATGTGTCAAATAGACAAGGACTCTCAGCTGAAAAGCTGATGCAATAAGTGTAATAATAGTTGATCATACAGAGGAAAGTCACCACGATAACTACCAATAACAGTTGATCATACAGAGGAAAGTCACCACGATAACTACCAATAACAGTTGATCATACAGAGGAAAGTCACCACGATAACTACCAATAACAGTTGATCATACAGAGAAAAGTCACCACGATAACTACCAATAACAGTTGATCATACAGAGGAAAGTCACCACGATAACTACCAATAACAGTTGATCATACAAAGGAAAGTCACCACGATAACTGCCAATAACAGTTGATCATACAGAGGAAAGTCACCACGATAACTGCCAATAACAGTTGATCATACAGAGGAAAGTCACCACGATAACTACCAATAACAGTTGATCATACAGAGGAAAGTCACCACGATAACTACCAATAACAGTTGATCATACAGAGGAAAGTCACCACGATAACCACCAATAACAGTTGATCATACAGAGGAAAGTCACCACGATAACTACCAATAACAGTTGATCATACAGAGGAAAGTCACCACGATAACTACCAATAACAGTTGATCATACAGAGGAAAGTCACCACGATAACTACCAATAACAGCTGATCATACAGAGGAAAGTCACCACGATAACTCTCAATACCACCTGATCATACAGAATTAAATCACTACAATAACTCCCGATAATAGTTTATCATACAGAGGAAAGTCACTACAATAATTCTCAATATTAGTTTATCATTTAACAAACTGTTTCACATGTTCTTGAGATTTTAACAAATTTGAGGTTGTGACTATGTCAATGTGAACTATAGATCGGTAGTCGGATATTATCCCTGTAAACACTGACCTGCTTTCAAGCGGAACGTGCTAATCTCACATTCCACAGTGCACAGTGGATGAGGAACAGTTGACGATTTCCGTCTGAGGGCGGTTTGCCAATGACAACACTGTTGATAAGGAAGTGCTGTGTGTCGTTGTTCTATATTATCATTCTACAGCGCCCAAGTAATTTTGCATCTGACGATCGTGATGCTCTGAATCTGCTAGATATTAAACTGTTTTGAGGCTAAACGATGACATGTACGTGTAGTTCACAACGCCTGTTCCTTGGTTTCCTGACAGCATATGATCATACTCCCAGCGGCGCTCACTTTATTACCTTCATTTACACTGTAAACTGAGGTGTTCAATTTCAGAACACTTATTAAACACCTGAATTGTAACACTTATTGAATGCGTAACTGTGCTCAAATTGTTAACTTTCATGTTCAATTTTGAACTTTAGCATTCAAACCATTAACGCAGGTATTCAAATGCAGAACGCAATTATATAATTATTTTAACACACGCATTCAAAGTTTGAACAATAGCATTCTGAACTCTTAACATAAGTGTTCACAACTTTAACTGGCGTATTCAATCATGAACACTCTCAGGACACGTCGGCGTTCGATTTATTTACAGTGTAGGAATATTGTCAACGGAATGTTGCTGTTGAGAAACGTCTGTCGTAGCATATTACATTAGTAGCAAGCCTCGGATCCGACATTCAATATTCAGCCGTCGTCCATAAATGAATTTCCGCGTCAATAATCGCAAGACATATTTCGTATAACAGTTAGCACCAATTCCAAATGTGTATGAAATTAAAAATATTTTAAAAAAATACTCAAGATGGTTTCCTACAAGAGAGAAGCGGTCAACAGTTTTCAATGATGTCAGCAAGACATGGTGATGTTCTATACATAAATTCCTAATCACTGGCCATTATTCTGTATCTAAGTGAATTTCCAAGTCGTTTCCAGAGTAGTACCGGTATCTTAGTCACGCTTTGATTCTGACTGTTCATATGAACATCATGGAGACGCAAAAACGCATGATATTCAAATGGCTATTAGGCACCGGTCAAGCTAATCTGATTAAAACTCAGACTTCATAACCGCTCCTCTATCGGACATGTCGCTAATTAAGATCTGGGACAGTCTGTATATTAAATCTGTCGCCCATGTCAGACTGGCGACCAATCACAGCCCAACTTCAACAGGCGAATAGGTGCCTATCCGATTATTTCTGTAGTGAACGAGGCGCAGAAAAATCCAACCCAGGCGGCTGACGAAGTTCTTGCTCTCCATAAGCAACACCGAATATTATTATTTGCTCGGATAAGCACCTATTCGCCTGTTGAAGTCGGACTGTGATTGGTGGCCAGTCTGACATGCGCGACAGATTTAAGATACAGACTGTCCCAGATCTTAATTAGCGACATGTCCGATAGAGGAGCGATTATTAAGTCTGAGTTTTAATCAGATTGCGATCAAGCGGATATAGACAAGTCTACGATCGTATTATTATGAAGTCAGTTTACGATATTTATCACAGAATTTTAGGAAATTTGAATGGAAGAATTTGATGGTATGGCCCTGTTTGACAAGCTTCTACAGTAATATTCTTTGGCGTTGATTAAATCGCCCAAGTCTGCACATCATCTAGCAAATGCTACCAGACGAGATATCTATGACATCTCATGTCTTAATGTGTCAACAGATGATTACTCGAGTGATATGTCACCAAGCAGGTAGGGAGTTCTTCATCTCAGACGATAGCCTTGTCGCAAACCATCGTTGTCCGTGCAATATATAGTTGTTTCTTCCTTGATGTAGTGTATAGTTGTTCCTTCCTTGATGTACACAATTGTCCAACAATATCAGTGTTGATGTATGTCCAAAAGTCGTTCAAGTCACTCTCCTGTTTTCAAGTCAATTTCAGGGCTCAGGCTTGGGCGCAGGTAAGCAGACTGAATTGTTTATTTACTTAGGGTCAGCTATACTCTATTCAATGCATGGAACGTACTTTTCAGATCGGCAAACATATTTAGACCAGAAAAATCTGCTATGACAACAAATGTTCTTGCACAATTGTTTACCAGAACAAAATAATCATTATGCAGAATAAGCACTCTCCATTTAAACTCATGTTTTACAGATATTTCTTGTTACAACTGATAATCATTTTTACACGACATTTAAACAGAGTTTACAAAAAACTGGCGAAGCCTTAAACATTCTTTCCTCGTCAGTCTCATTCCGACTGTCACAGTGTCGTTATTTGTTCCCTTCACTTTTCAACTGGATGATGCTAGTATCAAATGATGCCATGTGGATGCCATTGATGCTGGAGTCAATGATCTCATGTAAATGTGAATTGTTCCAGATGGTGCTGATATCACCAGATCTCACGTGGATGCCATTGTTGTAGATGGTGCTGATATCACCAGATCTCACGTGGATGCCATTACTCTAGATGGTGCTGATATCACCAGATCTCACGTGGATGCCATTGCTCTAGATGGTGCTGATATCACCAGATGTCACGTAGATGCCATTGCTCTAGATGGTGCTGATATCACCAGATCTCACGTAGATGTCATTGCTCTAGATCGTGCTGATATCACCAGATCTCACGTAGATGCCATTGCTCTATATGGTGCGGATATCACCAGATGTCACGTGGATGTCATTGCTCTAGATGATGCTGATATCACCAGATCTCACGTGGATGCCATTGCTCTAGATGGTGCTGATATCACCAGATCTCACGTGGATGCCATTGCTCTAGATGGTACTGATATCACCAGATGTCATGTGGATGTCATTGCTCTAGATGGTGCTGATATCACCAGATCTCATGTGGATGTCTGTGTTTGATATGTTGGAGAGAAAATGACTCAGGATATATATATGCGATTTGTGGTCTCGCAAATTGAAACATATTTGTTGCTTAAAAATGAATTCAATATAGTGTTAGTGACAGAAATGTTTCACGGTTTTTGCATTGTTATACAGAGTCGATTTTTCACAGTACATAACATCAACGTAATTTAAAGAAAATCCAGTAAAACAATATTCAGAAAATAATGGTAAAAATTCACATAACGCAGAATCATTTATTGCTGTGAACATCCCTGTAAACTTCCAACTGTTGAAAACAATGAACCCATTTAACAAGTTACGCGCTGTGCAGTGTGGCAGACGACAAGATTTTGTTCACCTTTTTGTGTGAATAGCGGATATCGGCCCCTTTTCACTCGTGCAATGGTGTGAATTCCACTTTTTGTACAAATGTCATAAAGAAGAGAAGGTCACGCTCAAGAGAACAAAGCGTTCGTCGTCTGCAGAGAAGAAACGAAAGTAATTAAATTAGTTATCTTTTGTTCGGTACGGGATGATACATATTACTCTCTGAAAAACTTGAGTGAAAATTTCACTCAAGTAAGAGTGGAAATTCATCCCTCTCAAGCTGACTGAAAATTCAAATTCACTCAAATTTGAGTGAAATTCACTCAAGTTTGAGTGAAATCCACTAAACTTTGATTGAAATTCACTCAAATTGTTCAAGTTTGAATTGATAACTCACTCAAGTTGAGTAAAATTGATTCCACCCAAGTTGAACCCACGCAAATTGAGAGGCATTCACTCAGCTTAAATGGAATTCACTCAACTAGAGTGGATTTCACTCAACTTGAGTGGAACATTTCACTAAAGTGCGTGAGTGGGAGGAATTTCCATTCTCACTAGTTTTTTTAGAGAGTTGTACTTTACTCGGATCACCACACGAAACAATGTAATGAATTTCGCATATATTTATTTTGATTATCAAATCGTATAGCTATGCACGATACGAGATGGAACTGTTAAATAGGTTACATTTACATTTGTACCTCAGTAGTATATAGCAAGCAAATTCTAGCTCATTGACCTTTGACCTCTGAGTGCACGCTATCACCATGATGCAAGGCAAAGGTCATTGAGTGCTCTTAGCAAATCGGACATCATTTGGTTCAGTGCGCATGCGCGAAAAGCCGAAAGTGGTCTGCGCAGGTGTTTTCTGCGCAAGTGTGACGTCATGTATGAGGTCCCTTCCGGTGTGCGTGAATCGGGCGTGACCTGGGTATTAATGTCTGTTTGAGTGCACTTAGCAAATCGGACCTCATTTGGTTCAGTGCACATGCGCGAAAAACCGAAAGTAGTCTGCGCATGTGTTTTCTGAGCAAGTGTGACTGCATGTATCACGTCACTTCCGGTTTGCGTTAATCGGGCGTGAGCTGGGTTATAATGTCTGACCTATATCTGGTATCGGTGTTACATCATTGTTTACATCCGCGTCTTCGGTGTGGGGATGATTGAATGATAGGAATGCATGTACTGACCTGTATCCGGGTACTTCTCATCGGGGGTTTTCTGGGTATTAATGTCTGACCTTTATCTGGTATCGGTGTTACATCATTGTTTACATCCGGGTCTTCGGTGTGGGGGTGATTGAATTATAGGAATGCATGTACTGACCTGTATCTGGGTACTTCCCATCGGGGGTTTTCCATCTTTACATCCGGGTCCTTATCTGGTGGCTGACCTATATCCGGGTGCTACTATCCGGGTTACATCGGGTGATTGCATTAAGCAATCTTTGCTCGTCACTGCGTATGCGCGAAAAACCGAAAGTGGTCTGCGCAGGGCAAGTGATGACGTCAATTCCGGTGTGGGTGAATCGGGCGTGACTCGACATGTTTAGACTTGTTCTTTCCCTCATCATTGGGACATGCAGGTGATGACGTCACTTCCGGTGTGCGTGAATCGGGCGTAATCATGTTTAGACTTGTACCATTGCTCATGGGGTTTTTTCCCATTCATCCGGGTCCCCGGGCCTGTCATCGCGTGACTCCACATGTTTAGACCTGTACTGACTCACCCCTCCTCGTTTTTTTCCATTCATCCGGGTCCTTGTCTACATCCGGGTTTCTCCAGTGATTTATTTCCATCCGGGTACTCATCTTACATAGGCGTGATCATGTTTAGACTTGTATCATTGCTCATGGGCATTACTTCCGTAATGACGCCACAAAAAATGGGTGAATGTAAAATTAGGATTTGTCCCAAAATATAAAAAGCGGAACACGGACTTTACTCCTAAAATAGGGGAAACCCCCTATCAACCATATCCAAAAGGGCTAATATCGGTCCCCGGGCTTATAGGGGCCTGCCTATCACGTCATGCGTGACTGAATGTAAAATGAGGATTTGTCCCGAAAATATAAAAAGCGAAACACGGACTTTACCTCTACAATAGGGGAAAACTCCTATCAACCATGTCCAAAAGGGCTAATATCGGTCCCCCGGGCTTGTCGGGGTCTGCCTATCAAGTCATGGGTGGGTGCATGTGAAATGAGGGTTTGTCCCCGAAAATATAAAAAGAGGAACACGGACTTTACCCCTACAATAGGGGAATGATTCGCATATTTGCATCCATACGGGAAAATGCCTGTATGGGGTATGGGGGTGGTCATGTTTTTGTGGATTTTACTATGGGTTGTGGGGTCTTGTCCAACGCCCGTGAGGCGTGCCCAACGCCCGTCTTAACGCATGGACGCGCTAACGATGGTGAGTGAGTGAGTGAGTGAGAGTGAGTGAGTGAGTGGTCATATAAGGTCGTTTAGCAGTAGTAGCCAAAGTAGACATTTTGGGGTGTGAAGGAAGGTGTTTGGGGTAGAAATGAACCATCCTTGGTCCGAATGCGTCGTGTGAAGTGGCATCTTGTAGCAACGCCCGCCAACTCCAAGTTCAACGCTTCAACGCCCTGTTGAATTAGCCCAAAAGCTCTCTTTTTCATGGAATTTTCCCTAATTCATTGAAAATGCAGTGAGGCCCGTCAACACCCATCGTTACGCCTTAACGCCCTAGCATAACGCCGCCTTGACGCCATGATATTGACCGGAGAGAGAACAACAACAACAAGGATGACAGATGAGAGAACAACAACAACAAGTTTTCATATAGTTTATTCTTCCCAATGTTACATCATACCCACGTTGGGGGAGCCGCGTTCGGTATGTTTACAATTCAAGAAGATTCTTGTCCGATCAGAGGCCGCCATTTGGCGCTGCATCTGTCATATTCTCGGCTGCTCTTGTCCAATCAGAAGTCGTACTTTGAGAAAGTTTCATCTTTGCTCGGTGTGATCTAAGCATCGTCGGGCAGTTCAGGATATTGTTCGGGCAGCATGTCCTGAAAGAGTTGTTCGCATCTTGATCGCATTTTCCAGGGCCTCGGTGGGTGGTAGCCCCATATCCTCTTCCAAGTGACGCTTGGTCTTCATGATGGACCTGTGCGTGGGGTCGCCTTTCATTTCAAGCGGTAGTAAGGTATACTGTTCATAGATCGCCATGGCTGTTTTCCTGATGCAGGGGCGCATTTGGGTGTATGCCAGTTGTAAGTTATCTTGTTCGGCGTCCTCGATCGCTGCAACGTGTGTATTGATAGCTCTCTCACAATACGATCCCAGAAGGTAGGTTCTGCCTCACTTTCCTGAGATGTGGGCTGATTATCTGATGTCAAGCTCTCAGTATCACTAGACAGACTCTCAGCAATCTCTGGTTCGGTATCAGTCGATAGACTCTCAGCAATCTCTGTTTCGGTATCAGCCAATGGACTCTCTTCAGTCTCTGTATCAGTCTCTGTATCGGCTTCTTGTGCCTCGGAATCTTCAATCCCATGTATATTTTTCTCGTGTCGCATCATATCGTAACGTCTGGTGAACGTGCGTTCGAACTTAGAGCAAGTGTAAGCCATGTTGACGGTTGAACGTCGACTGTGCGTGTTTTGGGAATACACTTGCTTTTATAGACAGTAACGCCCGTCAACGCTTAGCTTAAAGCTTCAATGCCATGGTGAACTAGCTCAGAAGCTCTGATTTTCATGGAATTGCCACCAATACATCGAAATGCAGTGACGCCCGTCAACGCCCGTCGTTACCCCTTACCGCTCGTCTCAACGCCTTAACGCCCGTCACAACGCCTTAACACCCTATCTTTAGGCCTTAACGCCCGTCTCAGCGCCTTAACGAGTAATAAAGGGGATTCGGAGGACGATTGACCTTTGACCCTGCGGACACCCATACCTGGGCTCGTGGTCCATAGACCGGGCATCAAGGATGGCTGTCACCCGTCAAGGCCCGCTGTTACGCCTTAACGCCTGTCTCAACGACTTAACGCCCTATCTTTAAGCTTCAACGCCCTAGTATAACGCCTTGACGCCATGATACAGACAGATGAGAGAAAGAAAGATCAACACGTTCAACAGTGTTCCTATAGTTTACTATCCCGTCCATCACATCATACCCAAGCTGGGGGAGCCGCGTTGGATATGTTTACAATGCGGGACTTGTACAATACACGGTTCCGGCCTCGGCTGCTAGGATCGCCTTTGTCTTTATTTCCGTTTTATCCCACTTCTATCGTCTGCTAGGCACTGAGCTGGACTTTCAGGGCGGCTTTTGAAAGCTCCATTCCCGCTGAGATCTAATGGCTGGAGATCTCCTTTACAGCATGCTGGCATGAATACACATTTAAACCCATGGTCAGCTAATGCCGACGTCGCCGCGGTATTTATTGACTTGAGCGGAGTTCAATTGACAACGGCCTGCATGATATCTCGCGATATAGGGTTTGCTTACCTACGGGAATTCCATGAATGTTTCCAAAATATAAACGACCCAGAACGGAAACGGTTATACTATTTCAATCATCCCGCGGGCCGGTTTTATATTCGGTATATTTGTCTTT
This sequence comes from Hanleya hanleyi, assembly GCA_036873755.1. Lineage (NCBI taxonomy): Eukaryota > Metazoa > Mollusca > Polyplacophora > Lepidopleurida > Hanleyidae > Hanleya > Hanleya hanleyi. The sequence continues at coordinate 40,123 of JAVTVY010015521.1, forward strand.
CACCAGTGCTAACGAATATGGCGGCACATAGGCCCGCTGTTACGCCTTAACGCCTGTCTCAACGACTTAACGCCCTATCTTTAAGCTTCAACGCCCTAGTATAACGCCTTGACGCCATGATACAGACAGATGAGAGAAAGAAAGATCAACACGTTCAACAGTGTTCCTATAGTTTACTATCCCGTCCATCACATCATACCCAAGCTGGGGGAGCCGCGTTGGATATGTTTACAATGCGGGACTTGTACAATACACGGTTCCGGCCTCGGCTGCTAGGATCGCCTTTGTCTTTATTTCCGTTTTATCCCACTTCTATCGTCTGCTAGGCACTGAGCTGGACTTTCAGGGCGGCTTTTGAAAGCTCCATTCCCGCTGAGATCTAATGGCTGGAGATCTCCTTTACAGCATGCTGGCATGAATACACATTTAAACCCATGGTCAGCTAATGCCGACGTCGCCGCGGTATTTATTGACTTGAGCGGAGTTCAATTGACAACGGCCTGCATGATATCTCGCGATATAGGGTTTGCTTACCTACGGGAATTCCATGAATGTTTCCAAAATATAAACGACCCAGAACGGAAACGGTTATACTATTTCAATCATCCCGCGGGCCGGTTTTATATTCGGTATATTTGTCTTTCACCAGTGCTAACGAATATGGCGGCACATAGGCCCGCTGTTACGCCTTAACGCCTGTCTCAACGACTTAACGCCCTATCTTTAAGCTTCAACGCCCTAGTATAACGCCTTGACGCCATGATACAGACAGATGAGAGAAAGAAAGATCAACACGTTCAACAGTGTTCCTATAGTTTACTATCCCGTCCATCACATCATACCCAAGCTGGGGGAGCCGCGTTGGATATGTTTACAATGCGGGACTTGTACAATACACGGTTCCGGCCTCGGCTGCTAGGATCGCCTTTGTCTTTATTTCCGTTTTATCCCACTTCTATCGTCTGCTAGGCACTGAGCTGGACTTTCAGGGCGGCTTTTGAAAGCTCCATTCCCGCTGAGATCTAATGGCTGGAGATCTCCTTTACAGCATGCTGGCATGAATACACATTTAAACCCATGGTCAGCTAATGCCGACGTCGCCGCGGTATTTATTGACTTGAGCGGAGTTCAATTGACAACGGCCTGCATGATATCTCGCGATATAGGGTTTGCTTACCTACGGGAATTCCATGAATGTTTCCAAAATATAAACGACCCAGAACGGAAACGGTTATACTATTTCAATCATCCCGCGGGCCGGTTTTATATTCGGTATATTTGTCTTTCACCAGTGCTAACGAATATGGCGGCACATAGGCCCGCTGTTACGCCTTAACGCCTGTCTCAACGACTTAACGCCCTATCTTTAAGCTTCAACGCCCTAGTATAACGCCTTGACGCCATGATACAGACAGATGAGAGAAAGAAAGATCAACACGTTCAACAGTGTTCCTATAGTTTACTATCCCGTCCATCACATCATACCCAAGCTGGGGGAGCCGCGTTGGATATGTTTACAATGCGGGACTTGTACAATACACGGTTCCGGCCTCGGCTGCTAGGATCGCCTTTGTCTTTATTTCCGTTTTATCCCACTTCTATCGTCTGCTAGGCACTGAGCTGGACTTTCAGGGCGGCTTTTGAAAGCTCCATTCCCGCTGAGATCTAATGGCTGGAGATCTCCTTTACAGCATGCTGGCATGAATACACATTTAAACCCATGGTCAGCTAATGCCGACGTCGCCGCGGTATTTATTGACTTGAGCGGAGTTCAATTGACAACGGCCTGCATGATATCTCGCGATATAGGGTTTGCTTACCTACGGGAATTCCATGAATGTTTCCAAAATATAAACGACCCAGAACGGAAACGGTTATACTATTTCAATCATCCCGCGGGCCGGTTTTATATTCGGTATATTTGTCTTTCACCAGTGCTAACGAATATGGCGGCACAATCGAATAAACTACGACAGGTTTCTATCGATTATATCAAGTATTGAACTTAAAATCATATAAATCAACCACATGCCTTAAAGCAAACACGCAGTAGCTGCTAGTTTCACATCTATTTCCGTATCGGCTGTTTTTCTCGATAAACCGGAAATGTCGTTCGCCGCGATCCTGGCGGTTTGGCGGTGGTTATTACGGAGAGTTATCGCCCGCTACGCGTCCAAGCGAAACGATCGGCCAGCCTACTCAGCTGTGCCCAGCAGACGATAGAAGTGAGATAACACGGAAATAAAGACAAAGGCGATCCTAGCGGCCGAGGCCGGAACCGTGTATTGTGCAAGTCTCGCATTCAAGTATGCTCTTGTCCAATCAGAGGCCGCCATTTGGCGGTGCATCTCTCATATTCGTCCTTGCCCGTTAGATATATTCTCTGCTGCTCTTGTCCAATCGGAAGTCGACATTTCAGAAAGTTCAATCTTCGGCCATGTTCGCTCTGATCCGTTTGTTCTAATCATCGTCGGGCAGGCTAGGATACTGTAACGACAACATTACAACACATATAAGGGAAGTGGGAAGAGGTGCCGACATACTGACTGCGTCACATGACTCCACAGAATAGTCCTCTGGTTAACCTATTCTAAAGCACATACCAAGAATCTAACAATTCGTGATATGTGTTGTATCTCAGGTACGCTTTTATTGTACCTGTTCATGTGGCAACTTGGATGATATGACCACACGGCCCCTAGTACCGGCATAAGCGGTATTAGATACAAATCTAGAGAGCTATGATGGAAATGCTCTGACAACTCGTATACTGGTAATTGGTGAGCTGTTTCGCTGTGACAACTCGTACATTGGAGATTGGTGAGCTGTATCAAATGGAACAGCTATTTGTGCATTTTGATCACATTTTGCAGGGCCTCGGTGGGCATATCCTCTTCCAAGTGACGCTTTGACCTCTTCAGAGCAAATTGAGGCCCCTTGACCTTTGACATCTGAGTCCGGTCACGTGACCGAAAGTGACCTTTGACCCCTGCGCATGCACTCAAAAGCTTTTGTACACTTGGGCAATCCCTCAATGTACGAAGGAGTAAACATGTGGAATTAAATACCTTACTTGATAAAATAGCTTTACGCAAAATGGCTTTATCGCAATCTCCATAAAATCTCCCTCGCCCATTATTTTTTTCAAGATATTCCTTGTTTGTATATTTGCAGCTTTTTTATACAAGCTAGTGCAAGATGACGTCATACAGATTATTGTTTGTCCTGGCAGCTCTCATTGGAGGAGCCCATTGCTATCCTGACGGAGCTCCCACGCATGCGTGCCACTACATGTTTCCCGTTGGTCATCAAGTCGACGCTCAGACCACCCCTGCACCGTACCAAATCAGTGTCAGCTCGGACTCCTATACGCCAAATCAGGAAATAACAAGTATGTTCTATTACCAAGCCTACATAAACTTTGTTATTTTGCGACCGTTCATCAATTTTGCTGTTATGTTGTTTTATGTTTCATACCAGATATCAAAATGTATGATCCTGTACAATAGTTTATTGGTTTCACAATCTTAAAACTTGAGTATTTGACAACAATACTGTAAAAATCATATTTACTGTGCCTTGGCTTCCAATTCAATCTCAAAGTGCAGTCATTTTATGGCTTAGAGAAATGGGTAATACTAATTCCCGAAACCGCATCCGGGAAAGAATTTTATACCAAAACTCGGAGCCGGACTCGGCTTATACATGTTTAGGTGGAATTAATTCCTGATATGTACCAGTTAGATTGCAGTCAAGTTTGAAGACTTTGTTTTGAACACTTTAACAATCTCTTGTAGTAAGGATGAGATAGATGCATGCGGAAATAAATGCCTGTAATCCGGTACAATCTGCGTTTCTTGTCTCAGATGATCATGAAAATCCGCACATTTTCTCTTTCCAGTCACCCTTAACATCAATTCAGCCGGCTCCTATTTCGAGGGTGTGTTCATTCAAGCGCGACGAGCTAGGTGTGACGACAAACATCACGACTCCGTGGGTACATTCCGATTGGTAAACAATGATGCCACGAGCTACCTAAAGACGTTAGACTGCGGTGATGGGAAAATGGTGAGAATTTTGCTGTTAAGTTTTGGTGATTAGTTAATACTAGTCTGTAATCCCTTTGACCAAGACTGTTCTGTATTCTGGATCACATTCATTTGTTCGCTAAGGAAAACAGTCTCACGCGTTTTTCACAACACGAAGATTCCGAGCCTCACCCGCCCCTCTCTCTCTCCCCCCCCCCCCCTTCAAAAGATTTCATATGAATAAACAAACTCTTTCTCGCAAAAATCGTGCACATTTCATTTATTTCGATTTCCGTCATGATTTAGGAGTCGTTTAAGTTGACGATTGAGTGAGATTAAGGTCTAAGGTTATTTATGTTTTTAACTTGCTGCATGGTATATATCAAGTAAAACACGGAAACAGTGTACCACTAACTGCGTAACCTATACAAAACGTACATATCTACCTCCATTCTCCCATTATCAGTCTTTGTAACCTCCTAAATTAAACTGTCGGTGTAACATTTTATTTCCATATATGCAGTTTATGATTCCGATTATATTTATAGAATGCCGTGACTCACAAAGACACATTTAAAAAGACGACTCTTACCTTTATCTGGACAGCCCCACCAGAATATATGGGAACAATTTACTTCCGGTGAGTACATCTTAGGAGCTTACGTTTTCGAATTTACTTAAGGTTGCGAATACTTAGGAAAAGTGATATCAGACGTTGATTTTGGGAAAACTCTGTGTGTGCTGCTATTAATGCAGATTCTTTGTCTTCAGTGCAAACCTTGCCAAATAAGATTGTTCTGCAAGTTTATGTACCGATACTGAAATGTCAGCCTCCCTGACTTTTTTGGTCAGATACACTCTCGGAATTTTCTTCTGTAACAAAAATATGACACCCCAAACCAAACTTATATTTTCAAAGAATTTATTAGGAAGTTTGATCATCAGAAAGAATCATGCATGGTTTTACTTTTTCTGTTACAAGAGAAAATCCTCACCAAAAATGCCTCAAAAATACAAAAGTAGGCTGCGAAAAAGATTTTTATCAATCTGTTCTCATTTTTTTGGTTTACGACTGACCAACGCGATTTTCCCGAGGCGGGTATTTGTGCAGGTAAACTTCAACTAAAATATAATTTTGCAGAATTTGAAGTGAAACAAAACGGCTTGATAGGGTGCCACAACCGGAGCTGATTTTTTTATGTAAACGCTAGACAGACTCTCAGAAATATTGGTTCTGAATCTGGTTCTACGTAGAACCAGATTTGCTTCTTTGTCTGATACACAGTTGGAACCAAATACAGCACCAACATCTAATGCTGAACACAATTCAAAGAACCAAACTTGCGTGGTTTTATGTAGAACCATCTTATAAAGAACCAAGAAAAGACAGTATTTGTAAGAGTGTATCCTTAACCGCGGCGTAAAAGGATATTCAGTGAACTCTGATGCTTAAGGTAGACCACTGGTGATTTTGGATTTTGGCCGCATTTTCCATGTAGTTACCTGTTTTCCCCAATAGGTTATCTTCCTTCCTAGATTAAGATATGGGAATTTCCTTTATAAGCACAGCAACATTTTTGTATACATTGTGGTTATCTCCAAATAGTTTGAATATAAGAATAAGTTGAATAATATTTATATGATTATTTTCATGAATATGATTCAAATAAATATAATTATTTACTCAAGCTGACATGATCCATGTTTGAAACGAATGTCCTCTCAATAGAAGAAACCTGAATTGAAATACTAAAAATACCAGTACTTCTCTTTGTACTGATATCCACCATATCCTGGCGTATACTGGTTGCCTCCAGTTTTTATTCCGTACAGAAGACAGGTCATCGCCACGCCATTTTGTTTCAAAATTATGCCCAGATCTAGACTTATTCTCCACACTGCGGCAATTTTCAGCCAACATTCTGCCCGATCACAAAGCTTTTAGAAATACACTGGGGTAATATTAGAAAAACAGGAAAATGAAATAAAAAAATTATTGTTGAAAATTATAAATCAGGTTGTTGGAAATATTAACCAATAAGCTGCGTCGTTCGAATTCAGTCCGTATCGGCAGCCATCAAAGATGACGTAGCCATGACCTGTCTTCTGTACGGAACACAAAGTCTAATCCTGACGAAACAACAATCAGTGAATTTGAAATTTCTGTAATTTCCATCAGTGTGCAGTTCACAATGTGGGCTCTTTCCGTTTCAGAGGAACATTTGTGAAGGAGACAACAGAGTTCTGGACTGACGTATTTTCTGGATTTATCACCGAACCGAACTCAGGCAGCGTGAAGGACGAAGTTTGTCAGGTTATTCAATTCCAGGACCAGCTGCATACTGCGGCCTCTCCATCCCTAACGGCGGCCAAATTCCTCACGCTCACATCCGTCGGCTTAACTTGGATTTTCTACCAATATTAAAAACCACATCGAATTATCTGTATAAATGCATGTCACTTAAAAGATCGTCCTTAAATTCTCTGAATAATAGTAACAACCACCTCGCTGGGGGTCTAATAACACCCCAGCCACCAGTCAGATTTTTGGACCGGATTCGGGGCCTTCCCGCACATCGCCGGCAGTGACATCATATATAGTAAAATAGATGTTTAACGAAAATTTTGATTACTTTTCAAGTCTGCATAATACCTCCGTTGACCTAGCGTTAAAAAGAATTATCTGGAGATAATTTTCCCTGTTTATCTGGACAGAGCATATGAAAGTAGTTCGCTCATGTGCAACACTAAAGGAGTCGTTTGGTCGGATTCAAACTGAACCGTGCGTTGGTTGGTTTCCCCTATACGTCATAGCAACGTAGTAAAGGTCAACTTCCGCTATTGGAGGCAGGGATGTTATTGGAGCCTGCGAAATGGAGCATGCGCTGTGGGGAGGTTGTAATAGTAATTGTTCTCCTCATCAAGAACGAACCAAACCTCCGAACAGGGTTGTCTCCCATCTTGTCAGATAAAGCAGAACAGGGTTGTCTCCCATTATGCAAGATAAACACCCCTGCCATCATGCAGCCATGTACCAAAACATCACTGCACAAACCTAGATCTTACCAGCCAAAAATTCCATATCAACATACTAAGATATTTAATTTGTCAAACGTGAATGTGCGTGAGCATTTGATTCCGAAAAAAACATTGCTGATTTGTTTTAAACAAACGACCGTTAGCTGTGATGTAGTGTTGTTATTGTAAAGCAGTGAACAAATTCAATAATCACCGATGGTTTGTTTTCTTTTGTCTGCCAAATACCCTAAATGAGCTGCAGTTGATTAGTTCTGCTTAATTCAAGTTGTTGCGTCACAAAACGGTTCTGATAATCTCGCCCTTTCATTCTTCGTCGAAGGCAGCATGGCTTGGTGAAGGCTCACCGTGCAGAGAATGCTGGAGCGTTCATGGTAAAAGGGGAGACAACCCTGATTGGAGGTTAGAAGAAACTTAGATTTATGACGCAATTCATAAAAAATATAAATGTAATCAACATGTATATGCACAAGCCATATAAATTATAGCTATGAACTTGTTCTGATATAAACGTGTATACTACTTATTATCAATATGTGTTTAAATAATAACGTGGGAACATGAAGATTGTATTTCGAGAAAAAAAACCCCAATAGTTACATGTATGTGCTGGCACCTAACAAGGATAAAATTACATGTGTATGAATATTAACATATCACTGTCTGACTCATTTGAACATGGATTACTGTAAAATGAAATTTTTGTACTTATGAAACCAGATGTCCATAAACTGAGATGCTTTGATCACGGGGATAAATTATTTTCAGTATAAGACACTGAACTTACGTGTAGCCGTTTCAGGATTTTGGCATAATTGCTTCTTTTTTTGAAGGTCATTAATGTCACCTTGCTAATCGCTGGTTATTCAGGTTGTTGTTGGAGTGAGAACTATTTGTCTCCATTTTTGAAGCGGGGGGGAGGGGGGGGGGGGGGTGATTTGGTTGCTATGGCTTTTACTGTAAAAGACACACGTACAACATTCCCAACTCGGGCCTTGAGAATACGCGTCATTCCCGTTGTTGCTGAATAATAATAAAGTTGATTTGTCTATATACCTTCTTTGATGTTTTTATCAGATCTTCTTCAAATCTGTGTCCACAGCTTAGTCGTCGTGCTCCCTCTTCTCGTAACTTTGTAAATAACCTGTCAATTAATTAAACTGAATTACGTTAATCGTCTTCTAATTACGAAGTGTATTGCTTATATTTTTCGAATAAAACTCTACTTTGGATATGTGCGCAATTTCTGTGGTTCATCTTACTTTCAATAACTTGAAACGGATATACAAGGGAGATAATCAAACGTGTCCAATATTTGGACAAAATTTGCAATAGCTGGCGAAGCACTATCACCTTAAGATTTTCGCTATTTAGTTCTCTTAACTTTTCAATAAACTGACCGATTTCTCTCAAAGTTCACCAGGATAACTTTGGGGTCACACAGATAGCATGCACCATAATCGATGTCAGTATGTCACAGTTCAGGGTCAAGGCGCCTAAAAATCAGAAATCATTAACAATCTCAATGAGATGCGTGTGGATAAAGAGAAAAAGACGATGTGTCGCAATGTCACTTTGTCCTAAAATCAGGAAATCACTAAAATTAAAAATTAAATGGCTGGATACATCAATAGGAGACGATTTGCCAGTTACCAGAATGGACAATTTCCACAATAGTTCAAGTTAATCCCTAGACAATGCTGTCTGTCCTCGATGGCAGCGAGCGATGCTTGAGCTGAGGTTCGTCAATCCGAGCGCTTCCCTATGTCTTTAACCCAGAATATATTTTTAATCGAGGATAACTGGTATATTTTCGACCTGAAGATGCCAAACTTATCATAAATATAAGCTTATTGTCCATTCTTGGAACAGTAGGAATATTTTATCCATATTATCATATTTACACCAGTTATCAATAGTTGAAAAACCCGCTCCATGTTATAAACATAGGGAAGAGATCATGAAAACAACCCGCGCACGCCGTGTCCCACGTAATGTGTACCATTGTCGCCGACACCGGGGTAATACAGCATTAGTAAAGGATCAAAGGTCAATGTTACTGTGGTCCAATTACAAGCGTCTAGACCGTCATTCACAATTCAGCCGTCGTCCATTAAAGAATATCCGCGTCTATAATCCAAAGACCTATTCCAAAAAACATGCAGCATTAGCACCAAATTTAAAAAGACAATCATAGTATACATAAACATTGGCTAGTTTCCTGCAAGAGAGGAGCGGTCAACAGTTTTCAATGATGCCGGCAAGACATCTTGATGTTCGAAAAATATCAAATCCGTATCGCTGATCAGTATTCTTAATCCATATGATATTCGTTATGAAGTCGTCATCTAGAGAATGATGTATCTCAGTCACGCTTTGATCGTGTCTGTTCATATGAACACCATAAGGATCTTGAAGTACATGGGTTCATACGGCCCCTAGCCCCGGGTTAAGCGGAATTAGACACAAGTTACGAAACGTAACGCCATAGATCTTGACCGTAGATCAAAACCGAGAATCATTGAAAACATTGATTGTGCTATTACTTCTGTACAAGGATGTGAATTGGGATCAAAGTTCAAGAATACATCAAGCTTATCGTGTCAAACAAGAAGTCTATAGAGGTTGGAATGTCAAAGGTCACGGTCTTTAGGGATATAAAATCAATAACCCATTGAAAAATCATTGTGATGGCTGCATTATTGGGAGAGGACGTATCGGAAACCAAACTTGGGGTAAAACGATCAAATGTTAAGGTCACTGACCACCAGCAACTCATCGAAATATGAACGACTCACCGATTTCTTTTCAATGACGTAGCCCATCGTACCATTATATTGGAAATGTGTTAGCCGGAACTTCTTTCTTCAACAAATTCGCGACCGGTTTCAAAACCACTATATGTAGGCTATACTGATCCCGGTCCATCACTGGTATGAATCCATATTGGCATCAATGTTTAAACTCCTTGCAGGCTGAGTATTACACCGAAACTTCGAGCATCGCGTGTCAGCTGTAAGACTTCCGTTGCCATGGAGATCGGCTTGAGATGAAAAGCCAGGAGAAACACCTCAAATTAGAGGAGATCCTTCGGAGGTAGACTCAAGACAATATTCAATTCATTTAGATATATATTTTATCTCATGATAAGGGAGAAATACAACGAGGACTATGTGAGCGGAAGTACATCCTATAGTATGTGGTGTGCCTCACGTGCGGCGGTCCCTACATCATTAATGCGCGAGGTCATGTGACTTCGACGGAATAGGCCGAGCAGTCGCGAATGGTTTCAAAAAAAACCTTTAACAGCTGGGTCACTCCTTCGTGTGTAACAGTGGCCCAAATCAACAAGGCAAAGATGTTCGTTTCCACAAGGAATCACGGAGTGATGTTTTAGCTATTAGTTTAATAGTTCTGTTCATCTCGTACTAGATGTCCTTGTGTTGTCCCCCTTAGGTAGACAGAATGTTATTTCCAGTTTCTCTTCTTGAAGTTTTAGACATATCAGTTTATTTCCCTCTCATTCAGATTGGTTTTTCTCTCCTATTTATTGGGGCATTTATTCGCCACACGACCACATATTTATAATAACTATTGCCCACGTGACCTGGGACAAAACAGAAACAAAGGAAATCCAAAGACATATGCCCCAACTCGTCCACCATTTTACCCCCTAACCCCCCCCTCTCCTCCCACTATTAGTGAAACTATAACTATAAGTGAAAGGCATGTGTTTGAAGCTTGGGACTTTGAAAACATCACAAGAACCAAAACTAATTCTTATAAGGATTTGTATCCCAGCCACACATTTAGGGTAGATGCTCATGTGAACATCTCGAATGGTATGGTTGCACGGCTATATCTCCGGCTTAATCGGTATTAGATACAAATATTCTACCTCCCTGGTACAGACTAAAGTGTAATACCGCTTACTGAACTTTGACCTCTGAGTGCAACATCCGGGTTCTTTGTGACGTCACTTCCGGTTCTGGTCACGTGACACGGATTGACCTTTACCCAACAAACACCGGGGTGCAGCCCACAGTAGACCCCTCGTTGCTGGAAATAAACCCTTGGTATAGCCCTTCTGAGGTGCCAAACCATCCAGAAAACCCATATAACAGTATATATTTTCTTCATGGGAATGCTCATACCATTAATTCAGCATACAAGCCAGTTATGCTAATTCAACCCGGGATAAATTTTCTTCAATCGGAACGTACTCCATATTTTCTGGGAAATCTATTAAAATGACCCAAAATACGCCATATTTCGTTCATTTCCTGGAAAAATCTTGACAATCGATTTCAATAAGATTTCGTCTCAGTGTTCCCCGGCTCGAGGCGAGATAAAAAAGCCATTCAAAATATAGGGTCGACCAGGCCGTTTTTTGTCACATATTCCATATGTAACATAACCCTATTTTTAAACACCTGAAAAACGTACGAAACTGAGGCTGACGAAGGTTGACTTCGCGGCCCGACTCGCCATATAACTCAACCGAGCCACCCATCCGCATATGTCATTTTGAAGGAATGGTAGTACCCAGAAGCTTGGTACTATAAATACTGGTTACCAAAAAGGGAAGGATAATTATCATGTGGTCAGACCCGGACGCTCTACTGTATTAAAATTTTTGAGGGGGACCAATAATCCGAAACTATGGACTACTCCCCCGGTGTGTAGGGTAAAAGTGACGTCACAAAGGACCCGGATGGTTCCGTCAGAGGTCAATGGTCAATAAGCAGGAATATCCAGTTTCTCTACTACTAAAGTTGTCCTGTTTCGTGTATTTTGTCCATCTTCAGCTTTTTTTTTAGCCATTTCAGATCCTCGACTTGTCGGTGTAATATCTCGAAGTACATTTGCCTTCAACCTTTGAGTTTCTAAAAGTATCTAGTTTAAGGTCGATAAATGAATGTGGTGAAGAGATAAAATATTCATGCGCTTTTTTAGCCCAATTCTTAAAGTGTTTTATCTCCCTTTTTCCACAAGGGGCGTGCTGGTGCAGAGAACTTCCGGTAAGTACCAAAGTCCCTCAATTTTATAGTAATAAAATATTCTATTTTTCTAAACAAAAAATAACTTCCTAATGTACACGAATATAGGGTATATTGGTTCACGAAGAAAATATTAACAGAATAGTTTTTTAAACAAATATTCTGGAATATCAATATATGATTCAAAATACTTGCGGGTGCATTTGGTAAACGTGAAACTAAGGCGACTACTTCCCGGAAGCAGTTTATTTTGTACCTCTAACCTCAAAGAGCGGCAGATATTCAGGGGGAGATTAGACACTTTCCGGAAAGGGCTATAGTAATCGAGATGTCCAGGATAAATTCGACGAACTAATCATCAAATCTGTTACTTGTCCTTTGGAGTTATTGGATAATAAAAACTAAGTAGTAGTGTAAGCGTAAAATGAACCTCTAGTGCCTCACTGCGCATGCGCAGAAAAAAAAATGTGGCGGTCATGTGGCGGTGTGCGCACGAGTGTTCTGCGCAGGTATGACGTCACTTCCGGTCTGGGTGAATGGGGCGTGACCTTGGGGGCATGTATTCCTTCGCGGTGATGCGGTCTGGCGGTGATGCGGTCGCGGGAAAAAGCTTCCGCGGAGAAAAAGTAGTCCCTATGCTTATCGAGCCTCATTGACCTTTGACCTCTGCCAAACCACTTTTAATCGGGAGGGGTGCAAGGTTGGTCAAAGGTCAATGAGTGCACTTGAGATAGTGTCCCGTGAAATCGAGCCCTATTGACCTTTGACCTCAGAAATTTGCATATGACGTGACCCAGGTCAAAGGTCCCGGTATGACGTCACTTCCGGTTTGGGTGAATGAGGCGTGACCTTTGTACATGTCTAGACTTGTTTGTGTTTGTCATGTACTGGGGTTTTCCCCACAATGGCGGCTAATCCGCCATGTTGGAAAATGGCGGTTAATGGCGGCTAATCCACCAATACGAATGGATTTAACCAAATTCCCATGTTAAATCCATTCGTATCTCTATAACATTACGGTTGAACTACGCATCGTGTACATAGAACTTATAGTAATAAACTTAATCAATACGTGTTGGACGAGTCTTCACTCACCGTCTTCCTTTACACGCACCTCAATGAAATGCCCGCTCCAAACCTAGACCAAAACACGTACTTGGTCTGTGGGCTGATTTCATTGGCTCTCTATTTTACTATAGTGCTCTTGCATTCTAACATTGATGGGTTACATTTTGGCCCCATCCTACACCACTGATTTCAGTTTCACTGAATCTCCACATTGGGCATTTATGCATTATGAATAAAACACACAAGACAGGGTTTTTTGGTGAGATCTCATTTTGTTTTTTATTCAGTAACAACAACAACGTGAGAACAACCACGTGAAAACTGAAGCCCAGAACAGGGGGGCTTGTACATTGAAAGAACTGAAGCCCAGAACAGGGGGCTTGTAAACTTAAACCCAGAACAGCGGGCGTGTGTACATTGAAAGAACTTAAGCCCAGAGCGGGGCTTGTACATTGAAATGATGGGCGGCCCAGTCATATACGAGTACATCGCGGTCCTCGGCCTTGGGGTACTCGTCAAACATCTGTGCGATGGTAGATAAGGGTCTTCCCCGGCATCGATGGTACAGGTAAAACAAGCAATATTGTCCGCACACGCTACTGGCCAGGCTTTGCAACGTTTGACTGTTCCAACACCACGTCTCTGTGCCTTGATCCATGAAGTCTGTTAAATCGGGATGGAGGGGTGGCAGGCCGTACGGGTCAAAGTATTCGCCCTGCTGTTCTGTCAAGTACACACCCACTCAATGTTCACCGGGTCGATCCATCGGGTCCGTGTTGAGAACGTATGCAGCAGGATACACACGGTCTAATGGGAACACATCTCGGGCGAACACCCCTTGAAAAACCATACGTGTCCCTGGATCATTCTCCAGCACGGTGGTTATCTGGTCTGTATCCATGTTAGGTGGAAAAGTCACACAGGACGTTGCGCGCCTTGTCCACTTGAATGATGTTGTCAAACTCGGCGTAGCAGATCACATTGACGGTGGTCCCCAGGGCTCGTGCAAAGTGGATTTCCAACCGTAAATTGCCTTGCTTGGCCAGGGCCAGCTGATGGTCGTTCTCTAAGGTGGGGGTCAGATCGAAACAGAACAACGTGTATCCGTTCCCGTAGTCCTCCTGACTGATCAAATTCCCTTCGTCCTGGTTGATTTGACCGGTGGCTGTAAACAGGCTCTGATAGGCTCGAATAAAATTCCTGCGCCCAAAGTTCGGTGTTAAGGCCGTGGCTGGGACCTGTTGTCCATCCACATGCAGGGCCACAAAATTGATGCCGAAATGTTTAAAGTCAAACGGATTCTCTGGGTAGGCTCCGCTGAAACTGGTATTTTCCACACAGGCCAGGATCAATCGCTTGGGTAGTTTCCCCAGGAACAGGTTTTCTTTGTTGGCGCCCATATTTCCAGCAGGCACAGAGAACACTTTGGTTTGTACACGTCGGATAGGGTACTGGGCTGGTTTTGTTTCCAAGGCTTTCATGTGTCCCAATTGAACGGCTGGATTCGGTTTCACTTTTCGGACATACAGGACTGCGTCTTGGATAACAATCTTATAGTCAGCTGCATGCCCATCTACGTTAGTGGCCATCAAGGCGAAGGTCGGAGGCGCCCGTATCAGTCGGATTTTGATGGGGATCTTGTTCAAGAGGTACCGGTTTTGCATGAACATGTCTGCGTGCAGTCGACCCATGAGATCCACCGAGGCACTGTTCGCAGTGAAAGCCTTCCGTTTGTTATATCGCACATTGTCCACCGTGTCCATGTGCACGGGTGTGTCCTGGTAGAATAAAGCGGCTGTCAGCTGAGATTTTTTAGCCTCTCGGCCATACGACAACAGTGTCTCGATGTAGGCTCGATAGGGGTACGTGTTGGTCGAGTCACTGATGAGTTTGTCGCTGAGAAAAATATCCACCTGTTCAGACATAGAGTGCAGCCAGAGATTCGTCGGGCCCACCGTTGCAGCTTGGATGATTCTGGTGCCATCCCCACTGACCACCTTGGCTTTCACACACAAGTATGTATGGGCTAAATCCACATAGGCCGTATCCGCATTACTGATGGTGAACTCGATGGGCCCTGTTTCGTTGATGCTGGAGAGCGGGAGATGCTCCACCCACAATCCTTGTTCGGCACTGGTCTGTGTGGGCGGCACGGTCCACACTATTCGTGACCTCCCGTAGAGCCTTATAATGCAACAGTCTTGACAGCCCACCCATGAACTCCTTGGAGGTATCGTATTGGCCGTCGGGGAGGGTGAGTCGGGTGTTTTTTCCTTCGTAGGTCACCTCGTACCACACTTCATTGGCTCGCACGTTGTACCACGAGTAAGGGTATTGGATATCCACGAGGCCACATTCCCAGCGCTGAGGTAAATGCAACGGTTGTGGTAACTGGGTCACGTACTTGGCAACGGTGTTGTCAGGAAACACATCCAGCGAACTGTTACTGGGTAGGGTGAGGTCAAACATGGCGACTGAGCTGTCCTGCTGATGCTGTTGGTTTTAATAGGTGTTCCAGGCCTTGGGCGGTTGTGTCCGGCGTCGTGTTCGTCGCGTTGACTTGCTACGTGTCACGGCTCTGGAGATGTGGGGTGTCCTGATAGAGGGTGGTTTTTTAAAGGTCTGAAAAGTAGGTGCCCGTTGTGGTGGTGGAGTTTTGGGGGGTGACTCCGGTTCCCATTCGGATTCCCAAGAAGGTAGTGGCCCACTCGGCGATTGCTGGGTTCGCTGCATAAAGGCCCAGCGGTGGGGGTTCCCCACCAATTCCTGTGGTACATGCATGTCTTTCAAGCCTTGAGCGAAGACCTCCCATCCTCGAGGATCCGTGTGCGACCTGCGTTGACGCATCAGGTCATTCACTACATCCGTCATGTGGGTCCCCGGGACCACCTGATTCTGTACCAGGAGTTCGCCTTTATCATTCCAAGTCATGTTAGGATTCTGTTTCATCCGTTGTAATACCAGGCCAGCTTGTTTCTTGAACGATGCAGGTACACTCTTCAGCACTTCGTCTTCCACCCACTGTGGGGCTGTGGGTGCTACCCCTGGTAATGGCGGCTGTTGGAGCGGTGTGAGGTCGGCGGTGTGTCACGTGGTGGTGGTGGTGGTGGTGGGGTAGAGAGGGTTTTGTATTGGTCCATGAACGTCATGTACCGTTGAAGCGTTGTACCGTTGTACTTTCTCACTGTCGCTTAACCCCGGTCTCTGTAAGATCTGTTGCATCTCTCCATCGAGGGTGTTTATGGTCTTCACCGTAGGTGGGACAGGGTAGGGCGATTGGAGGTTTTGAAGGAATCGTGGTTCGACGAGGACCATTTTTTCGTGTGGTTCATTGTCGGCCGAAGAGTCCACCCAATACTGGACCCAACACGGAAGCGGCCAACGGTGCTAAGATGGCCCCGAGAAAGCCGCCTTTCTGTAACACCTTTTTCTTTTGTGTTTGAGGGACCCGCTTGTGGACTAGGGTTCGGAGACCTGTCTTATGCTTGGCCAACTTGGTCTTCTGAGCCGGAGTCAGTGGTACGTTGCCTTTTAACAGGTTGTACCCGATCACGCACAGACAGCGTACAAGGTCAGGGTCCGCACCGCGTACAATGGTTCGGACCAACTCGGGTGGGGCCGTCTTAAATACACGGAGCGTCGGGGCGTGCTTCCGTACTCGCGCAGACATCATGTACAACTAATGCCAGAACCCACAACTCTGCCCTTTTTATCTACTTCAGAGAACAGAGACAAAGTCAACCCTGCTGTGGTATTCATTCTTTTCATTATCCCCATCATCAAACACACAGACCCCAGCTGGGGGAGCCACTGTGGGTGTGTTTACATTATTTTTGCATGTACACGTGGTGGGCCTCTCCGCGAAAGATGCCGGTCCGTAGTCGAAGGTGTTCGGGGGTGGCTTGCTTGAGGTCGAAGAGCATATACCCGTGCTGAGGGGTTGTGGCATCTTTGAAGGCTTCCAAAGGAAACGGTGTGCGGCCGGGATACATCTGTCTCGCCGGGTGCAGCAGTTGAGTGGTATCTCTCGGGTTTTTGAAGACCATCAGGTAGTGGGCATTTAAGCTGATGTTCCGATGTTCTTTGTTTGTACTGAACAGATTCTGCACAATGTAGATGATGCTGAGCTGTCGATGGTGGCTGCCTTTGGTAAAGAGTTGGGTCACCCGCGCATCCGTCTCCGCCATGAGATCATCCAGAACCACCAAGGTGTCGGGTTCCAAATCGGCCTTCCACGAACGTGATGTGGGGCATTGCTGCATACGCTTCCTGCCATTCTCCGTAACACCACACGACTCGGGCAATAGGTGGGGTGATCATGCTGTCGGCGTGTTGAAGGAGCTTCCGGACGAAGTGCGTTTTGCCAGAACCCGTCGGTCCTGCGATGACGCAAGTGAAGGGATGCTGCCACCGAGGGTCCATGGTTCGAGGTGTATGCGCTGTCGGGGTAACCCGCTCTTGTAAATTTCGTACGAGTGATCTGGAGTGGTGGATACAACGTGGGTCGTCGTTGTCTGTTCACTGCGAGGGATGATGGGGGTGGGTACAACGTCGGTCGTCGTTGTCTGTTCACTGTGAGGGATGAAATCCGGTGGGTCTTCAGACGTAGTGGGTGTATTTGGTGTAGGTGTGGAGCTCGACGTGGCTTGTACACGGGGTGTGGTGGTGACTGGGCTCGATACGGGATTGACTGGTGCTATCTGTAGACCGGTTTCACTGGTGGCTGGTGTTCTCAGTTGGTTAAGTAGCGCGCTGACATAGGCTACGTAGTAAAACACACCTCCGTACAACACACTCAGCAGGGTTAGCACTATCACCACAAAGCCCACTTGCGCTTTGCGCGGTTTGGGAGACGCTGTGTTCAGAGGCAGCTGCTGTTTGTCCATAGCACTGTGGTCGGACGTGGAATGAAGGATGACGGCAGTGGTGTCTGGCTTTATAGTCGTTTCACCTGGTTGGCAGCGACCCAGGAATTTAAGGAACTGGGCCAGCCGTGCCATTTGACGAAATGAAACAGTTTGCCACGTCGACGTTCCGTTTTCAAAATCTGCTCCACCGTGTAGTAGTCTTGCTGTGTTTTACGACAGGCTGTAATTCCGTCTCGTAAAACGTCCCTAGCAACGGTTCCCCTTGAAGATCTTCCAGTTCATAGACTCGCTGCTGTCGGGGTAGGCGCCGTTTAATCAGGAAGTGCTCATCGCTCCAGTTGGGCAAGTAAATTTTTTCAAATTGACCTTTGACTTTACTGATCCGGACAGGGTCCCCGACCTTGAACACCGCCTTCGGCGTTCGCTGCGATGGCCTGGGGTACAAGACACGCCGGACTTGGGCTTCATTGCGTTGGGTCACGGTATTGGGGGCTCTCTCTATACTCCGATGATAGGCTCGATTGTAACCACTCACAAGTTTCGGGAGAACATCGATGTACCGCCTTGTATTCTTATAGGTGAAATATTTATACATGCGGCCTTTGAATGTCCTGTTGAACCTTTCCACCACGGAAGCCTTGGTCTCGTTGTACGTATGGAAGAAAAACACCCTCTGGGCTTTCAGAAACTGTTGTAACGGTCTGTTGAGGAATTCCGTGCCTTCGTCGGTTTGCAAATACAAAGGTTTGCGCCCGGTCTTGAAGAAGTCTTTGAACGCCGCTATGAGATTCGCCCCCGTTTTCGTCCGGATGGGTACCACCCACGCATACTTGGATAGGATATCGATGCACGTCAAGATATACCGATTCCCATCGTTGTGTTTGGCAAAGGCGCTCATATCGACCAAATCCGCTTGCCACTGGGCATCTATTCCTCCCACGATGACCCGGTTCCGTAGAAAATGGCGACGGACAGATCGATGTAAGGTATAGGTGTCTTGTTTTCTTAACCAATCTCGGACTTGGGCACGTTGTATCCCCTGGGGTTTGGCCGCTCGATAGAGAGCCGACAATGCACTATAGGCCGCCGGACTGTCGGGACTGTAGTATAAGTTATCCAACACCTTCTCCCAGCGCTTCATGGTGACAAAATGATGATGGACCCTGGCTCTATCGTTTATTTATAACGGGTATATCTTGGGCCGGAGTTTCTTTCTGATTTTCTTCGTTGGCTTCCACAGTGTTCATGGTAAATGACCAGTCCAACTCGTCTGATGACCGCTTGATAAGCACTTGGTCCACATCTACTACGGCATCTTCCAATGCAGACCATAGATCAGGGTGAAGGGTAAAATGCACTGTACCTCCATCTAGCCGAGCCAATTGAGCAAAGAAAGGGCCGCGTCGGATGTACACATCGTGACACAAGTGGATGAGGTCGCCGTCCAGTTCACCAGACAACACGCGTTTGAATTTGGTCCAGCCCTCCCGGGACAGACGAATGTGGGCCGGGCACGGTTGTGTAGGGGCCGCATCGCAGATGTCTCCCACCTCCTCCATGATATCGACCGTATCCGCATACACGGGTCTAGCCGGGTAATCAATGGCATCGTCGTCTGGTTCATGGCTAGACATTTGTTCATTGGGTTCTGCCGCCGCTTCTCTCAGGGCACGAGCCCACTCCAACTCGTCTGATGATCGCTCGTCCGGTGTAAACAGCTGGTCCACAATAGGCACCACTTTCTCGAAGGCTGTCCACAGATCGGGGTCTAGGGTGAAGCCTCGCGTAGGGTCTTGGTAACGGCCCAGGCGTGGGGAGAAGGGTCCACGGTATACGTAGATGGCATTGTCTATGTGGATGAGGTGTCCGTCGAGCTCGCCGCTCAACACCCGTTTAAATTTGGTCCAGCTGTCACGGTGTAGCGTAACCGTATTCGATACGGTCTCAGCGCGCGACCAGCAAACATCTCCACGGTCTTCCACGAGGGTGACTTTATCTTCATAGACGTGTACCCCCACCCGGGGTGTAAGGGGAAGGATGGCTCGTAGGACTGGTGACATGCTTGATCCAATGACGATCGTTGAATGGCACACACTCTGTCTGACCCTCGTATTTATAGTCAGGTCCCACTGTCAATGCCACAGCGCCAGGGTCAATAGGGCACAGACCATGACTAGGCCAACCAGCCGTGGCTGGTTCCAGCGTGAGCGCTCGTGGTCCATAGCCCGAGCATCAAGGATGGCTGTCATAGTCCAGTAGTGGTGAGTGATGGCACACCTCTCCATCGAGTGCACTCTGTCGAGGACCGCTTGTGTGAACTCGTTCAGGATCTGCCGTCGCCCCTCGTTGTCGTCGCCATATGCAAACATGGACCGGACCACTGCTCGGTAACCCGTGAGTGAATTAACCACGGTGGCATGCTGTAAAATGCGAGTCGCATAGGGCTGGATCTCCGTCATGGCTCTGCAACCGTAGAAATGAAGGTGTGGGATCCAGAGGGACGTGTTTTATAGACCATGTCACACATGCGAGCCTATACGCCGGGTGTAGTCCGTGATACGTACTATTCTGATGGGTTAGTCCAAAAAAGAGAGCAACAACAACAACACAGATTACAGATCAATCCTTTTATTATGCGTGAACATCATAGGAATGCATATACTGACCTGTCTGTGGGGGTTTCCCACAATGGCGGTCACCTTCCGCCATTATCCGCCATTTTCCCACAATGGCGGTCACCTTCCGCCATTAGCCGCCATTAGTTGCCATTTTCCAACAATGGCGGATTAGCCGCCATTAGCCGCCATTTTCCAACAATGGCAGTCAGACAAGTCTGGACATGTCCAAAGGTCACGCCCCATTCACCCAAACCGGAAGTGACGTCATCGAGAAGTAGGTTTCCCAGGATGGTCCTATACCCCATATAGGCATTTTCTCGTAATTTAGGATAAAGTCCGTGTTCCGTATTTTTTCAGGAAAATTTTTACATACACCCACCCTGGAACTAGGGGGAGATAACTCTATTGATAGGCAAGACCCAATAAGCCTGGCGACCTATATACCCCCCATACCCCATATAGGCATTTTCCCGGATTTTTCGATAAAGTCCGTGTTCCGTATTTTTTTTTTCCAGGAAATATTTTACATGCACCCACCCATGACTTGATGCCCCTTCACCTAGGCTTCACATGGATACCTCATACAACTCCATCGGCCCATTTGGGGCTCCCCTAAATCCCAAAACGTCTATTTTCATACCCTTTGGCCACCGCGCATGCGTAGAATGGTGACAACGCCCGAGCCGCTAGTCCAGTCAGATGCCCCTTCACACAGGCTTCACATGGATACCTCATATGACCCCATTGGACCATTAGGGACTCCCCTAGCTCCAAAAGGTCTATTTTCATACCCTTTGGTCACCGCGCATGCGCAGAACTTCCGATATTTCAATCCCACACCCAGCCCATCAGATGCCCCTTCACGAATGCTTCACTTTGATACCTCAGTCGACCCCATCGGTCCACTAGGGGCTCCCCTAGCTCCAAAACGTCTATTTCCATATCCTTTGGCCACCGCGCATGCGCAGAATGCCGATATTTTAACCCCACACCCAGCCCATGGGATGCTCCTTCACGAAGGTTTCACTTTGATACCTCACTCGACCCCATCGGACCACTAGTGGCTCTCCCCGACCCCAAAACGTCTATTTCCATACCCTTTTCCCACAATTCCCTGTCTGCGCATGCACAGAATGGTGATAACGCCCGAGCCACTAGTTCAGGCAGATGCCCCCTCACATAGCCTTCACATTGATACCTCATACGACTCCATCGGCCCATTAGGGGCTTCCCTAGGTCCAAAAACGTCTATTCCATACCCCTGGTCTACCGCGCATGCGCAGAATGACGATATTTCAACCCCATACCCACCCCATCGGATGCCCCCTCACATAGGTTTCACATTGATACCTCACTCTACTCCATCGGCCCATTAGTGGCCCACCTCGATCCCAAAACGTCTATTTCCATACCCTTGGTCCACCGCGCATGCCCAGAATGACGATATTTCAACCCCACACCCAGCCCATCAGATGCCCCTTCACGAATCCTTTACATTGATACCTCATACGACCCAATCGGACCATCCATACCCCATACAGGTATTTTCCTGTATAGATTTAATATGCAAATGTTCGAATCAGGGAAGATAACCCGGCATTTGCCAAAAATCACAAAAGTGCATCAAGAATTACCTCCCCATTGGAACTCTTCTGTGTTGGAGGTAGTTTTCCTCCCCATCGACCAAGTACCCCCTTAAATTTTACCCGGTGGGGACAAAAATGAGATCCTTGAGCTGGTGGCGCCCCCTATCGACCGTAATTTGAGGGTTCCCGATTGCGATTTAACATGGACCAACAGATGGCGAATTTTCCCGGTGCCCAAAAAATGAGGTTCATTTTACGCTTACACTACTACTAAACTAACACGTTGTCGTGGTGAGATCCCTTGGTAAATAGGTCTGAAATGGTCATATCCTGCTTGGCCACAGTGTTAAGTTCGTCGATTTTAATCAATTTCCACAAGATCGAAATAGCAGTCATTTCCCAGATCTACGGGTGTACCCATAACAAATTCTATACCAGATCCCGCTAGATTCATATCACCGAACGTGGACTGTCATTCACCTTAAAAGTACATAATTCTCTGAAAACGAGGTTCTATTTAGTTATCAAGTCCTCATAATAACTTATCTATCCATTTGGTTTCCCACTTCCAGTAGGTCTGACAACTTTCATCGTAAATGGATGATGTAAGCTCCCCGCAACATCCGTTCAGCGTACACCGCATTTTGGTACGTTGTATGTATCACTCTGTGACACCGATAATATCTATTGACAGAAGTACTCTTTCCCAAGCAAAACAAGTGCTGAGAAACCTCAATTCGCAAGAAGTTCTTGCAAATCTCCAGAGTAAATTCGTCATTGTCCCAGCAGACAAAGCTCCAAATAATATAATATTCATATGTAAATGTTACTATTACCAGGTGCTGGTTAAAGAATTGAGTGTAGACATATCATCATTTACCTCTACTTAATTCTAAACTTCAGTTACTCTGGAAGATTTATTTAACAATCACAAAACGTTTCTCAGGGAAAGAGGTGTTTGTCTTCCAACCAATCATAACGACATGCCAAAAGTATACTGGACTCCCAAAATGCATAAATCACCATACAAAGCTAGATTCATAGCTGGTTCTAGAAGCTGCACCACCAAGCTTCTTTCAACCCTATTGACAAGGGCCCTTCAGGAGGTAAAAGCATTTTGGGAAAGGTATTGCGCCACTATTTCTAAAAACTCTGGCGTTGAATGTATGCGGATATTAAAAAAACTCAAACTGTCTTACGGAAGAACTTGATGCTAAAGGTCACTTACCGTACAGACATGTATCCACATGGGATTTCTCGACTCTCTATACTACAATCCCCCATCAGGACCTTATTGACCGTCTAAGTTCATTAATAGTATCTGTGTTCAAGAAAACTGATCGTAGATATATTAATGTCGGAAGCCATAAAGCATTCTTCAGCTCTACCACATACAAGAGATACCATTCATGGGATGTTTCTTTGTTTATAGAGTTGCTTGAATTTCTCATTAAAAATATCTATGTGAAATTTGGCAACACAATATATCAGCAGCATATAGGTATTCCAATGGGTACTAATTCCGCACCCCTGTTGGCTGACCTGTATCTGTCGACGGCTGAATTATGAATGACGGACTAGACGCTTGTATTGGTTTAGTCTCGGCGGTATTCATGGACTGGCCGTGGAGTGATTTCATGTCTACGTAATATATCTAATCGGAATAGTGTTTTAGAACATGTCGTAAATATATGAGACACAACTAAAATAGTATAATCGAATTGATTAGATAATCAAGCAAGATATACATATATATTGCTACTCTAGTGTTGTCATAGTAATATATCAAACAGTGAGCAACCGAATACGGACATAGCAAGAATGTCGCATAACAACTGCAAACAAACAGCTGAAATTACGAACACTTCGAAAACACAATCACAGAAATAAAGGATATGTGACGACAATACGGTAATAACTCCCTTGTGTGAGATGGTAATCAAGCTGATTTTTTTTTTCACTCAAAAACCTGCCAAATCAGATTTTTCTGGAAGTTTACATACTGAAATATCAGCCTCGAAAAAATTGCGATGCTTCGTTGTATAAAAATAGAGATATGATTGATCAAAGTGTGCTCCTCGGCCTGATTTGGTAATTTCGAGGCATTTATAATGAGGATTTTCTGTTATAGCAAAAATATGACACCTCAAACCAAAATAATTTTGTCACACAATGTATCAGGAAGTTTGTTTATTGAAAAGAACCACGAATGGTCTTGGTTTGAGGTGTCATATTTTTACTGCAAGAGAAAACTCTTCATGAAAATGCCCCAAAATACCAAAATAAGCCGGGGAGCATCTTTTGATCAATCATATTTCCATTTTCATGCAACTGAACAACTAAGTTTTTTCGAAGGTGATATTTCAGTATGAAAACTTCAAGAAAAATCTCATATGGCAGGGTTTGGAGAGGAAAAATAATCAGCTTTATTACCATCACACACAAAGGAGTTTTTCGTATGTTAACGTCACATATCCTTTAAAAGGCTCTCGTAAAATGAACAGCCATCGAAAAGAACAATGGTGTCAGCTTGAACCAAGGGGCAACAACATCTTAAACAGTTTCAAAGCGGTTATGTTATTCGAGCACACAAGTGCAACCCGCAATATGAGATTTCGGTTACAGTTGGGCAAAATGGTAAATGTGAGGTTATTATGCCATATATACCCAGTCGAGAAGGGAAGCGTCCGAAATTGAACTCGTGTGT
>JAVTVY010015522.1:0-50563 GCA_036873755.1 Hanleya hanleyi
CACTGCGAACAGTGCCTCGGTGGATATGATGGGTCGACTGCATGCAGACATGTTCATGCAAGACCGGTACCTCTTGAACAAGATCCCCATCAAAATCCGACTGATACGGGCGCCTCCGACCTTCTCCTTGATGGCCACCAACGTAGAGGGGCATGCAGCGGACTATAAGATTGTCATCCAAGACGCAGTCCTGTATGTCCGAAAAGTGAAACCGAATCCAGCCGTTCAATTGGGGCACATGAAAGCCTTGGAAACAAAACCAGCCCAGTACCCTATCCGACGTGTGCAAACCAAAGTGTTCTCTGTGCCTGCTGGAAATATGGGTGCCAACAAAGAAAACCTGTTCCTGGGGGAACTACCCAAGCGATTGATCCTGGCCTGTGTGGAAAATACCAGTTTCAGCGGAGCCTACCCAGAGAATCCGTTTGACTTTAAACATTTCGGCATCAATTTTGTGGCCCTGCATGTGGATGGACAACAGGTGCCAGCTACGGCCTTAACCCCGAACTTTGGGCGGAGGAATTTCATTCGAGCCTATCAGAGCCTGTTTACAGCCACCGGTCAAATCAACCAGGACGAAGGGAATTTCATCAGTCGGGAGCACTACGCGAACGGATACACGTTGTTCTGTTTCGATCTGACCCCACCTTAGAGAACGACCATCAGCTGGCCCTGGCCAAGCAAGGCAACTTACGGTTGGAAATCCACTTTGCACGAGCCCTGGCGACCACCGTCAATGTGATCTGCTACGCCGAGTTTGACAACATCATTCAAGTGGACAAGGCGCGCAACGTCTTGTGTGACTTCTCCACCTAACATGGATACAGACCAGATAACCACCGTGCTGGAGAATGACCCAGAGACACGTAGGGTCTTTCAAGGGGTGTTCGCCCGAGATGTGTTTCCATTAGACCGTATGTATCCGGCTGCTTACGTTCTCAACACGGATCCGATGGATCGACCCGGTGAACACTGGGTGGCCGTGTACTTGACAGAACAGCAGGGGGAATACTTTGACCCGTACGGTCTGCCACCCTCCATCCCGATTTAACAGACTTCATGGATCAAGGCACAGAGACGTGGTGTTGGAACAGTCAAACGTTGCAAAGCCTGACCAGTGGCGTGTGCGGACAATATTGCTTGTTTTACCTGTACCATCGATGCCGGGGAAGACCCTTATCTACTATCGTACAGATGTTTGACGCGTACCCCCAGGCCGAGGACCGCGATGTACTCGTCTATGACTGGGCCGCCCATCATTTCAATGTACAAGCCCCGTTCTGGGCTTAAGTTAATGACAAGCCCCTTGTTCTGGGCTTCAATGTACAAGCCCCTTGTTCTGGGCTTCAGTTAATGACAAGCCCCTTGTTCTGGGCTTCAGTTAATGACAAGCCCCTTGTTCTGGGCTTCAGTTAATGACAAGCCCCTTGTTCTGGGCTTGAGTTTTCACGTGGTTGTTCTCACGTTGTTGTTGTTCAATGAATAAAAAAAAAAAAAATGAGATCTCACCAAAAAACCCTGTCTTGTGTGTTTTATTCCTAATGCATCAATGCCCAATGTGGAAATTCAGTCAAACTGAAATCAGTGGTGTAGGATGGGGTCAAAATGTAACCCATCAAGTTTAGAAGGCAAGAGCACTATAGTAAAAAATAGAGAGCCAATGAAATTAGCCTACAGACCAAGTACGTGTCTTTGGTCTAGGTTTGGAGCGGGCATTTCATTGAGGTACGTGTATACGGTGAGTGAAAAGACTCGTCCAACACGTATAGATGATGACTATAAGTTCTAGGTAACCCATCAAGGTTAGAAGGCAAGAGCACTATAGTAAAAATAGAGAGCCAATGAAATCAGCCTACAGACCAAGTATGTGTTTTTGGTCTAGGTTTGGAGCGGGCATTTCATTGAGGTACGTGTATACGGTGAGTGAAGAGACTCGTCCAATACGTATAGATTATGACTATAAGTTCTATGAGCATAATGCATGAAAGTGGCTTTGAACACCGTATTAGTCAATCAGTGGCCTAGAATGGAGCCAAAGGTTACCCATCCATGTCCAGAAAAACATTACCCGGGTGTACAAGAACCCAGATGTAGGCGCGGACGTCAGCGAAAGCACACCGTGAATACCCCAATTCGATTGGCTGATTGTTCGATCGCTGATTGGTTCTTTTTCTCGACGGCTGATTGGCTCTTTTTCTCGACCGCTGATTGGTCCAAATGGACCTGCCCATCTTTCCCAGGTTCATCTAGAATCCCCCCCTTTTTTTTTTTTCTTTTTTTTTTTTTTGTGCTCAAGCTCTGACTATAGCGATGCCGCAACATTGTCTCATTGGACATTGGACCGTCTGACCTGGAGGTGACCTTTGACCTTGACCCGCGTCCGTGCGCGCGCGCGCACTGCCGGGGATGACGCGGGATGACGCTGGGGCGGGAAAACACCCCGGCGGTTGAACATTGGAACTCTTGTGGGTTTGGAGGATGAACATACGGACGTCTAAGGGAAAAAATTGGAACTCTTCTATGTTCGAAAGTGAAAACCCGGAAGTGACGTCACAACCCACGTCACCTGCGTATATACTCCTGTAAAATAGAGCCGATTTTATTTCTTTGGAAGGGACAAGGTCTTGCGCTTTTTATACTACTAAACTGTGAAGTAGATTACATCTTACATAGGCCTTAAGGCCGTGATATGCATATGAAGTAGTCTGGGGCATGGTCAGTACTTGCCAATTTTCCCTTCGTCTACTACTCGCCGATTTTTTTGATTTTTTTTATTATTTATTTATTTATTTATTTATTTATTTATTTCCTCGAGAGCTTTAAAATAAGACCTCACTCTACCCCATCGGGCCACTAGTGCTCCAACATGTCCACCCCGTATGGATTGATACATACTAATATCCCAGCATATGAGTGTATATGGGTCTATATGGATCTATATACAAGCCTACGCGGTACTTTCAAATTTTTTTCCATCGTGATCAACCTCATAGCTCATAGCTCATGATCAACCTCATAGCTCATAGTAAAAGCCATAAAAAAACCCGATCACCCCTATACCCATTCAGGCTAAATATAGCGGACATGATCTTCGAATTGGTCTAGTCCGAGTTGTCTCCCTTGCACCAAAGCGTATAGATGGCGCTGTGGTTTGAACGACGATATTATCCGGGCAAATTTTTGGTCTTGAGCAACCATTTTGTTAGCGTTTTGTTAGCGTCCTGCATACGGAGGACGATTTCACTGATCATTGTGTTGTTTTCTGAGCTGGGGAACATTCTGTGTCGCAGTTTATAACGGAACTTTGTTCCTTTCGGTGTCCACTGAGATGAATATTGTGATCTGCATCATGCATCGCCTGCATGTCACACGAAGACTGTAATCGAGGGAGTGTGCTGTGTTCGAGCGAACGCATCAATTTGTGTGATATCAGACAGGAAACGTGAAAATTCATATTCTTTCACAGATTTCGAAGTGTATACCGTTCTGGTGAGATGAACGCAGCCTTTATGATCAGCGATAACTTTGTTGGCTTTACCTCGCATCGGCGGGAACAGATGCCGCTTTATTGCAAAATAACACCTCTTAGGCAGCCATCTGGCTAGCAAGGTAAGCCTTAACACTTATATTTTCATTGGATGCAAGGTTGTCTTGAGAAATATATCTCTAAATATGATTAATTATCGATTGTCTATCACGACAAACTAACACTCGGCTGAACAAATATGACCAATAATTTTTCCGTAAATATGAAACGTACAAACTTCTTACGTCAGGACAATGTTCTCCTATATATGTACTTCCTATTTCTACAGGAATTTTCCGTAGAAAATTTATAAATGGGTTAAACTTACAAAAAATGTCCGTAGGGGGGGTCTTGAAATGTCTTGCCAAAACGATGTCAAAATTACCGGCAGACGATAAAACACCAAAAATAAACAAAGAGGGCTGTGTTAGTGAGGCTTCAGAATGTGGGTGTTTGTTTACATTCTGCAAATCGAACTAATTTTAAAATTAACCATAATATGTACTGAGTAGGTAATAATTTAAATTTTCGCCACACTACCATCTATTTATCCATGTTAAAACACCAGGTACATTGGAAATAAAATTGATTTTCTTGGCTAAAAAAATTACGTGTAGACTGGGTTACAGTCTTATCATAGTTCCCTGAAAAATTATAAGGGATTTATCGAAAAATAATAAGAAATTTTAATGCTTTGGGACAAGGGGGTACACAGCACAGTGGCATTCTTGCACTGACTGACACCGGTGAGTGGGGCGGGTTCAAAATGGCGGTCTATGGATTGGCCGTCATTTTGTACTCCCAATCACTATACAGTGGGTCAGCCTATATCTTGCACTCACTGACGCCGGTGAGTGGGGTGGGTTAAAAATGGCGGCTTGTGGATGACGGCCATTTTGTACTCACCTCCCCACTAGACTATAAATAGCGTATAATTTTGATATGTATTCACCAATACACCATCATGAGTTTTCGAAGACGCCGTGCTCTGTTTACACATCATCCGACTCGAGATCCGAGAATTGCTAATACAGAAGAACACAGAGAGATCGTTGGCCATCATGAAGCAGATGGATTGACGATCATCTCCAGTTTTGAAAGAGTTATTATGAGATATTACGCCTCAACGAACAAATTATCGACATGAGGGGAGCGATGGAAGCAATGGAGACGACGATGACTGGAATGGAAGAGGAGATTGCCAGACAAAACATACTACGACTTAGTGAAGAAAAAAACAAATGTAGTATCTGCACGGACCAGGAAAGCTTATACGCGGTACTACCCTGTGGACATCTATGTGTGTGCAAGGATTGCTGGGTAACCCTGACGTGTGAAGGTGCGATGTGCCGATGCATTGACGCCGGCGAGTTGCATCTCAAGATAAAGTGCCCGATATGCAGAAAACATGTAGGAGGCGTGAAGCGAATATACCGCGCCTAAGTGTGTCATATCACACTATCAACGGCCCTTTTGAGGGCCAACCCATCTTTCCGGAAGAGAAAACTTCTTTCCTAAGCACACCCAACTAACACCAGCTCCCAGCATCCTTTTTTCCCAAAAAATTTTTTTTTCAAAAAAAAAATCTTCATACATCAGGTCAACAAAATTTTATTTTTGAGGTAGAGGGTCGAGTGAGGTATCATATTGAAGCTGACGTGAAATGATTCACATTGATACCTCACTCGACCCGATTGGACCATTAGGGGCTGGCCTAACTCCAAAAAAGGCTATTTTGAATTTTCTGCGCATGCGCGAAGGCCAAAGGCTATGAAAATAGCCTTTTTTGGGGGTTAGAGGCGTCCCTAATGGACCAATCGGGTCGAGTGAGGTATTAAATTGAAGGTGACGTGAAGGAGCATCTGATAGACTGGGAATGGGCTTGAATTAGGGTAATTGTGCGCATGCGCGAAGATGATATCAAAAATATCAATCTTCAAAAATAGCCTTTTTGGAGTTAGAGGCGGCCCTAATGGACCAATCGGGTCGAGTGAGGTATCAAATTGAAGGTATCGTGAAGGAGCATCTGATGAACTGGTGTGGGTTGAACTATCAGCATTCTGCGCATACGCAATCTTCAAAATAGCCTTTTTTGGAGTTAGGGCAGCCCCTAGTGGTCCAATCGGGTCGAGTGAGGTATCAATGTGAAGCATTTCACGTCAGCTTCCATTTGATACCTCACTCGACCCACTACCTCTAAAATAAAAAAAATCTTCGTACACCAGATGTTGATATTTTTCTGCAAAATAGCCTTTTTGGAGCTAGGAGAGCCCCTAGTGGCCCGATGGAGCCGAGTGAGGTATCAATGTGAAGGTGAGATGAAGGGCCATCTGATGGACTGGTGTGGGTTGAACTATCAGCATTCTGCGCATGCGCAAGAATGGAAATAGACGTTTTTTGGAGCTATTTGACTATTAAAAAAGGAAAAAAAGAATGAAACCAGTCAGTACATGCATCCCATAGTCCCAGGTCACGCCCGATTCACGCAGACCGGAAGTGACGTCATACACCTGCGCACAACCGTGATGGAAAAAATGGATATGACCTTGAACTGATCACGTGACCTCCCCGTGATGACAAATACCCAGAACCAAGTCAGTACATGCATCCCATAGTCCCAGGTCACGCCCGATTCACGCAGACCGGAAGTGACGTCATACACCTGCGCACAACCGTGATGGAAAAAACCCAGAACCAAGTCAGTACATGCATTCCATACAAGCGGATAGGCAAGCAGGCAGGCAGGCAGGCAGGAGGCAGGCAGGCAGGTCAGGTAAGTCCAATTGAAATACACCCCTTTCCCTAAAAATCGACTGCTTTTATACATGACCCGGTGAGTGGGGTGGGTTCAAAATGGCGGCCCCTTATTTTACACACACAACACCAATCAGTGCACCGGAGTGAGTGGGGTGGGTTCAAAATGGCGGCCAATTATTTGACACACACAACACCAATCCGTGCACCGGAGTGAGTGGGGTGGATTCAAAATGGCGGCCAATTATTTGACACACACAACACCAATCGGTCAACGGATTGGTGTCGTGTGGGTCAAATAAACGGCCGCCATTTTGAACCCACCCCACTCACATCTCAACTCACACATGCGCACAGACACACTTCTGACGTCACACCCAGTTCTGCGCATGCGCAGTGAGGCGCTAATCCCTCAATTTGCTCTATATATACTACTGGCGAGATTGTGAGTGCCAGCCCTGAGCACAGTATGAGTCCATACAAGGACAGGGGCGAGATTGTGAGTCAGCCCTGAGCACAGTATGAGTCCATACAAGGACAGGGGCGAGATTGTGAGTCAGCGCTGAGCACAGTATGAGTCCATACAAGGACAGGGACGAGATTGTGAGTCAGCCCTGAGCACAGTATGAGTCCATACAAGGACAGGGGGCGAGATTGTGAGTGCCAGCCCTGAGCACAGTATGAGTTCATACAAGGATAGAGGCGAGATTGTGAGTCAGCCCTGAGCACAGTATGAGTCCATACAAGGACAGGGGTCGAGATTGTGAGTGCCAGCCCTGAGCACAATATGAGTCCATACAAGGACAGGGGTCGAGATTGTGAGTGCCAGCCCTGGGCACAGTATGAGTCCATACAAGGGCAGGGGGCGAGATTGAGAGTGCCAGCCCTGAGCCAACCGTCAGCCCCTTAACAGTCCAGCCCAAACAACATCTCGTGGCATGGTATATACGTACCAAATTTGAGAAGAAACCGCTGAACGGTGCTCAAGTTATTGCCAGGAAACGAATTTCAGACTGGCGAACAGAGGGATACGCTGACACACAGACGGACGGATTGACAATCGGAATCCAGTACGGGGGTATACATTGATAAAGTGGTAAAGTTGTAATCTTATTGCCCTGGCCTGAAACAAAATGATGTTGGATGGGGCTTTTGTCCATTGGGGCTTTTGTCCATAGTTTTCCGTTCGCTGGGGCTTTTGTGCAAATCCCAAAGAGAATGCTGTATTGTTCTCGTATTGTTCATCCTTAGAATAGCTAACATTTATCGGAGGCGAGGACACATTTTGTTGTTGATGTATTACAATTTATTGTTGTTGTACACGTAATACAAATTAGTTTCGTTATCCAGTTGGATAGATGTGTGAAGTTTCATAAATTTATTCGGAAGATTTTGCAAGTAAACATTGGCTTTATTCAGTGTATCATTCAAAAATAAAGCCTCTGTATACTATAAACGTAGATGTATATGGTTCACTGCTGATAGTGGCCCAAATGGATACCAAAATACTATTTATAACTGTTCCCAAGACGTGGAAATTTCACAAATTACAACTGAAGCATAATTAAAGCCAACTGAGTAATTGGTAAATGGTGATTCACAAGCAGAAACAGTTGTGGAGATTTAAATTGTAGATTTAAAGTTGCACTACATGTACATTTTACAGTACATTAGACAACTCGATTCTCTATGTGGTTATCTCCGTTGTTCACCTGCAGAAAAATTATTTTGGTGTATGTAATATGTAGATTTATGAGATCAGTTATAACGTTTGCAACATTCCATGAATATTTTGGAAGTAATATTTTGGAAGTAGAATGGAAAGAAAACATTTCTAAATACAGGGAAATTATTATGTAAATGATTTGACCACCACTAGATTTTAGAAACTTACCACAAAAAGGCCCATAATACATAATGTTGGAATTAAACCATGATACAGATCGATGGATAGAAAAGTGGATGGACAGACAGACAGACAGACAGACGAAGACCTGACCAACGAAACATACAAAAGGGACATCTACAGATTACATTCTATATTGGAAGTTTCGTCAACCTGCCTTAAGTGGTTCTCAAGATATGGGAGTCCAGGGAAAAGAGGGACATGACAGACGGACAGATGTACAGACGGACGGACAGACGGGTGACAACAATACCCCTTAGCCCAATCAGGCTGAGGCGTAAAAAGTATTGTATACTTATGAGTTAGTATGCCCCGAAAAGTATATATGATGTGCCCAGAGAGGTTTTCCTGTGGAGTCATGGTTGCTTTTTATTCGCTAAATGACGTAGACATTTTTTCACCTCTTACATAGGTAAACAATTCATAGTTGAACGTTCTTTTCGATATATAGCTAAAAATATTAATAAACGCGACGTTTTCAAATCTCTCTCTCTCTCCGTTTTTTTTATAGGCAGAGAAGTCAACAATAAGTGTGTCAAGCCGGATAGAGTACTGTGCTAAAGCACACACCAGTGTATTCAGGGTATCTAGTCCAGCGCCGGAGGATGGAATCGTACACTGACAGACCGGCATAATTAAAGTTAGTCTGCGTTTCACCACTCAAGGCAGTCTGCGGTTTACCATTGTAAGGTCAGAACGTCTGCACTAACATTCACCAGAGTTGCAAACTTAGATGACGCAGGCTTGAATTTGATTATTTTTCACGATTCAACTCACCTTGTAGTTTCCCAGGTTGCAAGTGATAGTCTAATATTTCTGCCTCGATTTGCTCGCAACACTCGTGAAAGGGTTTATGCCATAAAGTGTTACAAAACGTTCATGTGCATTTGATCTATAATGTATATTACACGCTACGTTTTCAGCTTTGTCATATGTCAGCTGACACAGAACTTGAACACAAGCTATGTTAACATATATGTATCACGTTGCTCTGCAGTTTGTATACATGTACAAATCTGTAATACCCGGGCTATTTAATGTAAACATTGTAACACATGTTGACAATCGGAACGCCTCGAAATGTTTTAAAGGGTATCCCCAATGAAATTTTCAAATGGCTGAACACTAGTACTATTGAAGTAAAGTCTGTCCATTATAATTGTCGTCTACTTGGGAGCTTATCAAAAACGCCATTTGTTAACTTTGCATAAATTTTCTGTTTTGCAGCGTGTAGAACAAACTTAACTCACCATAGCACACCATAGAGGTGTGTGCGGTTTATTATTCGTCAGTTTCATGGACATGGGGGGGAAAGGGACCCACCCACGCACTCCCTGTTATTATGTTGTATGGCATCAATGAATTTTCCTACGAAGTAGGCTACCATCTGCAAATTGTCCGGTAGTCAGTCAGTCCATCCGAGACCTTTCGTTCGCGAAATAAGGAGAACCGTTGACATTAGAATCTTGATTTTTTGCATGAAGGTGCATTAGGGGATTGTTACCAGCAATATCTAAGCTGAACTACTTTTGATGAAAATTTCTGGTGATTTTTGATGAAAATCACTGGTGATTCTGACTTGGGCCGTGCCCATCTTAATATAGGCAGGATTTCAACTTGGGGCGGGGGATTTCCAAGAGCTCAGTGCGCGTCGGTGTCCTAATGCCTACCCTACTTCGTAGGTCTTGTGACGTTAGTCACATTGCCATGTTGTCAACTCGAACACGAATACATTATGACGTCTCTGTGTAATTGAGCCCCGATACAGGAAACTACAGCACTGGAGTTTCATATGGAGATAATTACAAAGTTATTTCAAGCGTGATATATTATCAATATCGCAAGGTAATTGTGGTCATTTTGTAGAGTTAAGTTTGTTGTATACGCTGCAATAATGAAAATTAACGCGGAGTTAACTATTAATTTTTGACAAGCTCCAAAGTAGATGACTAATTAAAATGGACAGACGTTAATATGTACTGAGTACAGTAGTATATATATTTTTTCAATTTTTGAAAGCGACAAACAAATGGAAACAGAGGAAATCAGTGATTCACGTCTGTGACGTCAGCGAGGGAATCGTATGAACTGACTCAACTCGGATTATCAAATCGTAGAACTTTTCTTGTGAACTATTGGCGACCAATCATGACAAAAATACTTACTGCAAACGATCAAACCAACTTTGAATGAACAGATGTAATTCCAAACGACTAATGAAACTTTGAACGAATAAACGTACGTTCAAGCGAAGTATTATCTATCTTACAATGGGTATTAGGTTAAACCTAGTTTAAGTCGTACAAACAATCTCGTGACCGCTAACCTAGTTTTAAAGTAACGGACGTACGTTTGAATTAACTAAGACACGGATGACCCTTCTCAAGCCAGGTCAATCCTGTACAGTTTGCATCGCTAACAAGCTCACATGACTCTGGTATGAATTTATTCGAGTTAGAATGTCCCTAAAAATTTCATAAAATATGAATGACGGAGAACAGCACCCCCGTCATATCAGCTCTAAGACACTCGCAGACTCACGTGTTAGGCCGGGAGCCCGCGCATCAAAATGGTCGTCCCGTTTGCACCTCGAGGTGACCGACCAATTTCTGACTCTTCAGCATGGAAGAGTAGGATATGCTGGTCATCCCAGTGGTGGCAGGCCAAAAATCCGTGTGGGCATAAAGTAGCTAAAGCGGTATTGCTTTGAGCGGTTGTGATACTAATTTTGTGAAAGTATAACGGGGTATGTGACCATTTGTTCTTAACTGATTAAATCAAAACGAGAGATGCTATATATCAAAATAAATCTCAAGCTTTTAACATAAAAATGATAATACAATAAAATATAAATATAAATCGTCACAATGACGTCATCATTACTCTTATCGGTCCTGGAGAGGGGGAAAAATGACCGCCACTAATCTATTTGACCTATTTCCGGAATGGAACAGAATTATGGACCAAAAGTTTCTGACATCATATCTTATCATACTGGGGTCATTTCAAGTCATTGTGAAGAAGCTTATTGACAACGAATCATGACATCACAAAGATAGATACCCCCAATAACATAGTCCCATGTTGGATTTGGGGGCTTGGATTTCACCAATATTTAGTTCAGTTGAATACTCTACTGAAAGAATTGGGCGGAACCCGTCACTAATTCCAGAATGAGGCGTCTCGATAGAATTGCAGTAAAATAAATCCAGGTTTAA
Organism: Hanleya hanleyi; assembly: GCA_036873755.1. Classification (NCBI taxonomy): domain Eukaryota; kingdom Metazoa; phylum Mollusca; class Polyplacophora; order Lepidopleurida; family Hanleyidae; genus Hanleya; species Hanleya hanleyi. Next base: position 11,405 of record JAVTVY010015522.1, read on the forward strand.
CATATCAGAAGTCTTGGTGAACAGTGTTACAGGAAAACATCGAATTGGGAAAACAAAATGGTCACCATTCATATACAATAAATCACCATTACGAGCCGACTCCACGAGGCTTGAATCCTGCTTTGTGGTTCTATTGGAGCATTTTTGGAATACCGAAATATCATGGTGTATATTGGAACGACATTGAACGCACAGCAGGTGGAGATTCGGAGCAGGGGTGGTAATTACCATAAAAGTAGATAGGAAACGACTAGTGCAGCATAATATAAGTTGCTATAAAACCATAATGAAGTTAGGAGAATTCATCTAGGGTTAATTTGACATACATGATATGTAAGATTAGCTATCCGAGGGTCCTGCTTGATAAGAACTTTGACGATTTCAAACAACGTCAGGATGTCTATAACTGAAAGGTTTGTCGTTTACCATGCCTTCGCTAAGTGGCACTAAGGTTGAAATCTATGGAAAAGTAATGTCATATCCTACCTCTGTGATATGCATAAATATATGTCACAAGACCCTCAAGCATTATGACACCAACATTTAATGACTGCATGTATAAGTTGGGAACAACAGGACATTCAGAATGTACATTATATAGGGTTGTTTATCTCTCTGTTGTTTCATTATACCTGGGACGAGTATAGAGGGATATGAAACGCGGCTCCTCTCTTTGAACTAGGGTCTGTCTCGCTAATTGATATGTTAATGAGGGATTAGTGATTGGTTAATTAGTACGCCTCGTCACTGATTGGCTTTTATGCGCAAAAGACCGTCACGTGTGCTTCGCTGTGAGTCCCGCCCTGTTTCGCTGGTCAATGCTGGGCGAATACACGTGCTTGTCAACTAGGCTCCATTAACGTGAAGCCAGTCAACTCAATTTAGGCCAAGATTGGTGACCAAAAAAAAATCCTTTACAACTTAACGAGTGTCAAAAGGAATACATCATGCAAACGACAAGAAACAAAACTAGTGCACGGAGAAAAAAAATCTAAAAAAACAAATGAACCAAAGGAGTAGTTCAATCACAAAAACGTACAAGAATTGTGAGATTTGTTCAGAATTTTAAATATTTGGCATTTTCACGATTTTCACGAGCAATTATTTACAAAAACGAAAATGGAAAATTAAAACATTTTGCGTACTGTCAATGACATGCTTGCATATTTTGTAAAAACTAGCACAGATATACATCAAAGATTGAGATAAATGAGAAGTTTGATCGCAAAGAATGGGAAAAATGAGTTTTTCCTTGCCGCTCCATCCGCTCAGTTATCGGCAGCGCAGAGCGGTCGAAAGTTGTCATGAAAATATGCATCTTTTCGATGAAAATCCCTCAAGAGTTTCTTCTCTCAAAATAGTACATGTCTCGATCAAATAATCTGATGCCAATTGCTGCAGAAGAACGTCTAAAAATCTGGTAAAATCTGGAATGAATTCGTGATGAAAACTAGGCGAAGCAAAGGCTCACGCGCGTAGAGCGCGAGACCTGGCAGGCGAGACATACGTTCAACGTGAGCTCGCGGCGGCGCCTTTGATGTTGGGGTCTGTTTCATATCCCTTTAATATTCGTCCCAGATTATACTAAGTATGTGAATGTTACAGAGACAGACAATGGATAACATAACAATACAAAAGCTATTATTCCGTGAAGTCTTGATCCTGTGGATCTCTGCTCTATTTTGGAATATGATCTCTCTGGCATCCCTATATATATCCAACATTATATCCTTAGATATGTGTCGTGTGGGTACTTAATACTTTCCACATGAACATGAACATCTACAGTAAAAGCGTGGCTGAGATATTAAGGCTACGACTCAGGATCCTCCATATTCTAGACTGAATGTGAGATGTCCGGGGAGGCTTTCCTGTGGAGTCATATGGTTGCTTTTTAGTCGCCAGACGTTGTCAAGGGGCAGCGCTGAATTCATTCTATAGTAATCATACTAAATATATGTGGTTAATGTCTAATCCATCATTCAGTATTCAGCCGTCGTCCATTAAAGAATTCACGTATTCATAACCCATAAACCTAATGCGTATAACACTATTAGCCCAAACTAACAAAGAAAATCTATCATAGTATATTATATAAAGACTTTCGTGAAAGAGAGAACCAGGACTGTGTAGGCTGTACAGTCTGAATGAAGACAGCCTAGCAGAATTAGTTAAAAGCTAGGTGGTTTAACGTTTATCAATGAAGAAAATCACCGATCAACCGCCATAGAATATAATGTGAAACAAGAAAACCGGAATAGTACATTCATCAGATTGCCGATACCCAAAATGTGGTGTCTCATATATCTAGATAACAACGTGATATAGAGACGCTATTTATTCGTCTTTGTACCGGTTATGCTCAGGAGAATGACATAGAATCATTATTATCTTATGCAGAGAAGGTGTTGGTCTTGAGTTGAATTACCGTAAACTACATAAATGCTACCTTTCTACTATAGTACTATATATAAAAATTTGTTATATTGTTGGAAAAATAAAGTGATTCAGAAAGTTGTTTTGATCCTGGACAAGGGCACTGAAAACCATTAAAGAGATGTAAATGTATTTTCACATGTAAAGCTTGAAATCTACTGAACCTTTATTATTCAATCTGTTTCCTTTAGTTAAAAAATTGTAAAATTAAATTGGCGATCGTTATTTAATTTCGGAATGAAGGTGCATTAGAAGACTGTTACCAACAAGTTCTGAGCTGATCTACTTTTGATGAAAATTCCTGGTGATTTTTGATGAAAATCACTGGCGATTCTGACTTGGGCGGTGCCCATCTTAATATAGGCAGGATTTCAACTGGGGATGGGGATTTCCAAGAGTTCAGTTCACGTTCGATTCCTAATGCCTACTCTACTTCGTAGGTCCTGTAACGTTAGTCACACTGCTCATGTTGATAATTAATTTAATCAATTTTTCAATTATTCCTACGAAGTAGGCTACAGATCGCAGATTGTCCTGTAATGAGTGAGTCAGTGAGTCAGTCAGTCCATCCGAATCCTTTCGTCGGCAAAATAAGGAGAACCGTTGACATTAGCACCTTGATTTTTGGCATGAACGTGCATTAGGGCATTGTTACCAGCAAGTTCTGAGCTGACCGAATTCTGATTTATAATTATTTTTTGTATTATTCATTGATGGCTCAGCGAGTGCACCGTCATGCCCATCGGGAACCCTTGGCTGTATGTTTCATTGTGACGTTTGAAGGTTCCCTGATACGGCATATCACGACACACCGGCTCTGGTAAAATCAGCGAAGTTAAGCGACTTTGAGCCCGGTCAAGACTTTGTGTAAACGGGGCCCATTTAGCCAATGGATAAATGAGTGAATTCAGTCTAATAGAAGAAGGTCCCAAGCTGAAAGCGCAAGCTGATGCAATAAGCATAGTAATGAAAACGTACATTTACCTTCTGTCATAGGTCTGTTAAATCTACCACTGTGCTATCCGACATCCGAAGTTGGGTGGGCATTATGACTCCGACGCGCACCGAACTCCTGGTCATAGCTAATCTAAGTGTAAACGTTTTGGTGGGCTATATTATCATGTATGATATAGGAAATGCTAATTTTCCATCATTTGTTAGTGCATTTATCTACACTGCTATTACCAACTTGCCATCCTCAATACACACGATTCAGTATATTGTTATAGATATATGTAAACTGTGGCCTTTAACGTGTATCCTATTTCACATCCAAACATTTCGTCACAGACCACGTCAGGCTTCAAATTCAGGTCAAATTGCCCACGTGGTGGTGAAATATCCTACATCAACCAATTAAGTCAGCCTGGTGCAATAACCCAGCAGAACAAAGAAAGATGTGGTATCATCCTTCAGATTAGTCTGTGTGAGCAACAATGATAAAAGTTTACTGAGGGTGAAACCAAGCCATCCTGCAAGCCACCCAAGGAATTTATCAGCTTGTGTTGGGACATTTTGTTGGTATCATGTAAGCTGTTTAGTAGTTTACTCGTTCAAATCTCCATACCATATATTTTCTGTTATTCAACAGACAAATTTCTTTACTGGTTTTAGTTGTTTAAGTTTTACTGGGTTTCAACTGCTACAGATAGTAACACAGTACTGATACTGTAGAAATGGGTCTCAAAACTAACAGCTGGTGAACTATTTGGTAGTGTGAATTTAATTATTCCATGTTGAGTACAATTTATTCACATGAATGGTGGAATGTCTGGACTCTCAAATGAAAGTGTGTTATACATGTACATATCTGAAGCATGTCAGGTTTGAGGAACAAGCATGGTTGCAATTAAGATATAATCAAAGAAATTTCGCGACAATTATTGAATCTAAGTAGGCCCCTACATAACAAAATTAGCTTAATAAATAAAGGCCTTCCTGGCGCGAATTGTTTTCTTTTGAGAGAGAATGGTATTTTCTGAGTTACATGTACCTGTACAAAGATAGGTTGTTCAAGGAGGCTTTGTTTTTGCTGTTGTGTGCATCAAGTGTGTGGAAACATGATATATGCACACAGAGCGCTGATCTACAGCTGTATAAAACTCAACATCTGGCATTGACGGCATGTTTAAATGGTCTTAATTTATTTTCTTTGGGTAGAATAGTTCAATCATATCAAACCCTACTTCGTAGGTTCTGTGACGTTAGTCACACTGCTCATGTTAACATTAAACAAATATTTACCAAATGTGGATGAAATCAACATGATATTGATAACGATGGGTAACATCTTTTTTTATTCCTATGCCATTTCCGCGACAAAATGAAGACATTCTGGAGCAAATATAGGCAAAAAAATGGTTGATTTGTCCGTGCTCGGGCCAAATGGTCAATGCCAAATATGACAGGGCCCACTTAAGACAGCTGGTAGTTATTATCAAATCAACTTCCGAGATGCAATAAATTATAAATGGAAGAAAGGAAATTCAAATAAATTCAATCACTTGCTCTTTTTTCAAGATCTAGACCTCAGTTCAAATCTGGATTGCTCACATTTATGCTTAAGTCTTTTATGTATAAATCCACTTCATATCAGTCTGGACCCACGCGAATTTAGTAAAAATCATATCACCTGTAAAAACTCAGAAGTTTATTCCACACACAAAGAATATCCAAAATGTCTTTTGCATTATGTAACTTTAGTGAGACATATAAAATCTGATAACTGAGTCACCTATTAATCGGGCTGTTGATGGCTTCACATTTTTGTGTGTCCAAGATTATAAGTTTGTAATTTTCTTTCATATGCTGATTAGAGAGCTTGTGGGTAGCAAAGAACATGGATTACAGGCACCAACTATTAGCATTTCCCTCTCCAAACACCAAATAGTTTCTCTAGCATTTCGCGCGGTGTGACTCATAGGTTTGGCTTCCATCTCTGTCGGAAAATATGCCTTGATTTCTTTAAGTTGCCACTTTAATGTTTCACCAAACAATTAACAGTTTGAGTGAGTCAGCTTCCATCTGTTTTTAGCTTTGATGGTTATTAATGTAGCAGAGATCAGCAAATTACCGTCAGATATTTGACAAGTGTGGTCTGTTTACAAACATTGCTTTCGTGGACTTGAAATCAGACACGGAATATATTTCTCAATGCTATTTATGAGTTTTCTCAGTGATAACTGTTTACAAGTAATATGTGCATCTGTCTAATTACTGCCAACAAGATGTTGACTGAGATGTAGATCCATCCAACTGAACTAGCATATATTCTCTATATGAGAGTTGTGTATACGATGAACATCTCTGTGTTATATTTTTGGATGTGTTGTGCATTCATTCATGTATATTGCTGTCACTTATTTTCAGATTGAACACGTCTTTGATCTTTGTATCAACATCAAATTTTAATACATGTGATAGATTACTGGGATGACCCACTGATTACATAGGGAAATCAACCAAAGTTATCAAGGGAATTCTTACCAAATGTAGTCTAAATGAGCAGATGGTAAACAAATGATGTTTTTTCAGATCTTGAATATAATTTTTCCCCTCAGCCCATGGGGCTGCGGGGTCTTGTCGTTGCCATGTACGTACGTCCGTCCGTCCGTCAATATGTGTTCTTGTCCGCTGAATATCTATTAAGTCGGGCCTGACCAAACTTTGGTGAGAGCTTCCTGTATGGTGACTGATGAAATGATTAGGTTTTCAGATGGCTATGATGATTTTATGATTTTTAATGATTTTTTATTGTTTATTGATGCTCACCTTGTGCACTGCTATCTATGCCCATCCGGAACCCTTGGTTGTATGTTGCATTGTGACTTTTGAGGGTTCCCTGATTCCAAGAAGCTCTGTGTAGTGGTCCGTTCGAGATTTAGACCATCTGGAGATATGCCCATCGGGAACCCTAAGTTGTATGTTGCATTTGGACTCTTGAGGGTTCCCGGATTCCATGAAGCCCTTTGTAGCGGTCCATTCGAGATTCAGACCATCCGAGATATGCCCATTGGGAACCCTTGGTTGTATGTTGCATTTTGAATTGTGAAGTTCCCTGATTCCAGGAAGACATGTGTTGCGGTCCATTCGAGATTCACATCATCTGAGAATGGTTATCATCGGATGGAACCTCAAGGCTTTAAATTGATTCACAAAACTTGTTATTGCAGGCTCTGGTACTTTAATTCCTCAGCAAGTAGGCCAGTAAAGTTTCTGGAAGTTTAGGAGACTCTTGATGTGACAGGGACAGTGACATCTAATTATTTTAGGCCCGTATTCAAGAATATCTTTAATTTGAAAACATTTTTTTTTGCTGCTTCTTTATTGAAAACATGATTCCCAGTTGCTTCTCAATTGTGATATATGGGCGGCATGTCTGGATATGGATTAGAGAAACTATAACCATTTTTTTGATGGCCTTTGATGCGCTTATGGTGTGCAACAAGTATATGGTTGGCAAAAACAACTGTTTGGGTCCAGTTTTTGACAGTTAACAATCAACCAACGTGATAATTGAGGTACATATTTTAGCCTATTAAATTCCAGTCTGGTGGTTTAATAGCACCACTCATGCATGTGTCTCGAGCAGTTGAGCAGGATAAAAATGAAACTGTTGATAATGAAATAATACACTAGCAGGTATGTTTTCGCCTATTGGTTTGCTGATCCAGGAAGAAAATCTATATTTTGTGTGTTGCAGGCTTCTGTGGGACTATGCAGTCAGGTTGTTATTGTTAGTAGTTTGCTGGTAAACTTACGGGTCCCTTCTGCCCGCTGCCAACTTACATAATTTTATCGAGCAAAGGAGAGCAAGCAGCACTGTAGTGAATGAGCAATGAGAGATTTGAGTTCCACCAGAGATTCCGGCTGTTTTCATGCAATACTGTCCACAACTAACCAATATTTGAAAGATTAGATGCATTTCACAGCTTTCACTTTCACAATTTCACGCTGTCAAAAAAATTCAATCTTCAAAATTTCTTTTTATTACTGTTTTAGGCGATCACCAAAGATGCACTCTTAAAACACTAATGTTAGATTTAACATCTAAAGTGTTGGAGGAGGGAAAGCATTTCGAAAGTGTTGTATTCACCACTTTTAAGTGCTGTATTCGCCACATTTAAGTGCTGGATACAACAGCTTAAAATGTTGCATATAACACTTATATGTGATAAATACAACACTTTCTAAATGCTTTCCCTCCTCCAACACTTTAGATGTTAAATCTAACATTAGCGTTTTAAGGGGTGTGGGTATAATTTGTGAGTGTCCTGACTGTTTCATTCTGAGCAGTCAACTGTCGCAATTATTTGTTACTGGTGCAACATAATGTTTTTATTGTCTTCACCGAACATATATATATAACTTTATTTTCTGAGGGTTTACAAATATACTCAGTCAGTTTGAAAAACTGTTCTTCCCTTAGGCCCTATAACAACAAGACAATTGCAAAGAAATATGCTATCATAATTACACACATATAAGACAAATTTTAACAAGGAAAATAAGGAAAATAAGGATATATATACAAATGTTACTCAATATTACTGCATGTTGATTTAAGACTTCATCATTCTGGACTTGAATATCCCAAGGGAGGGAGATGTTGTAATATTTTGGTCTAAGGAGTTCCGCAACTTTGCTCCTGTATAGCTCAAGCTTTGCATCATATAGCATGTTTTGGGTCGAGGAAGGTACAGTTTGTTGTTCGCAGTTGACCTGAGGTTTCTTGTTGTAACTTCATTTACATATTTAAATAGGTTATTAAGGTATGAGGGAAATTGCTGGTTGATGATTTTGTACATGAAGGTTGCTTTTTCAGATACTATTCTGTCTGGTATACTGATCCATTGAAGCTCTCGCAGAAGAGTTCTTGTGGGAGTTAAATAGTTGGAGTTCAGAATGCTTCTGGCAGCACGTTTCTGTAGTTTGTACACTCTGTTTATCTGGGACGCAGTTGCATTTCCCCAGATTGTCATACAATAATCCATATGCGGGAGAATATATGCATTATAATATATAATTTTGGCTTCTCTTCTCAGAAGATGTCGGTATCTGTAGAGGATACCAAGTTTGGTGGATATCTTGTCACAGACCATATCAACATGGTCCTGCCAACTTAGTGTTTGGTCAATAACTAGTCCTAGGATCTTATCGGACTGCACATTTCGCAGTTCGGAACTGTTAATTTGTAAATGGATATCTTTGTCAATCTTTTGAAACTTAGGTCTCGTACCAATGAGCATAATTACGGACTTTGTTGGGTGAAGATACATTTTGTTTAGAAAACACCATTCCTCAATGATCTCCAAATCCGGACCCATGATTCTTTCAAGTTCAGTTACACCAGAACCATGTGTATAAATAGTACTATCATCAGCATACAGGTCTATTGTACTCGAAATATCACAAAGCAATAAGTCATTCACATATATAATAAATATCAGGGGCCTAAGTATGGATCCCTGAGGAACACCAGCCTGAATTGGGAGAGGATCAGACCTGTGGTTCTCTATGCTAACAAATTGTGTTCTTTTGTATAAGTAAGACTTCATCCAGCTGAGTTGGTATATTTTCATTTTGTCCATAACAATGTCATGGTTTACAGTGTCAAATGCCTTTTTGAAATCCAGTTTGACACACCCTACAAGATCGCCATCATCAATAGAGTATAACCAAGATTCAATCATTTTAGTCAGTGCACTTTGACATGAATGTTTAGCACGGAAACCTGATTGACTATCACATAACAGTTTATAGGTAGACAGGTAGTTTTAGAGGTAGTCATGTACATGTCTGTCTATTATTTTTGAGATTGTAGAGAGAATAGATATTGGTCTGTAGTTTTCGGAAAGCTCAGGGTCCCCAGATTTGAAGATAGGGATAACTTTTGCCATTTTCCATTTTTCTGAAAATTCTCCTTTCTGAATACTTAAGTTAATTATATCGGTTCGGGGTTCGGTTATTATGGCTGCTGACATCTTTAGAAATTTTGGTCCTATGAGGTCAGGACCAGTGCTTTTACTTGTGTTGTGGTTTGTCATATATTTATATACAGTTGCTATGCTTATTGAGGGAATGGTAAATTTGACATCTTCAGGTATTCTTTCATTTACAAAACTTTTATGATACCTTTGAAATAATATAAAACTAGGTCAGGATAGACTATTTCTGGCCGGATCCACATCAATTTTGAACCTGTTTGCGTACCTCGAGCTTACCCCCCTCCCCCCCAAATAATAATGATAATGGTGGGCATATGTCAATCAATGTGTTTCTATGCCAATAACGTGTTATCATACTTGCTCATGCATGATCATTCTTGCCACTGATCAAGCTACACTTTCATGCATGCGTTATGCAACTCGAGTCTATTATATTTATGGTATATATACATGTATATCACGCAAACCACATCCTACATGACAACAACAATCGGGCTGAGGGGTCAGCGCACCTTTTAGGTGCTTGCAATTCATGTTCATTATTCCTACGAAGTAGGCTACCATCTGCAAATTGTCCGGTAGTCAGTCAGTGAGTCGGTGAGTCCATCGGAATCCTTTAGTCGGCAAAATAAGGAAGGTGCATTAGGGTCTGTTACCAGCAAGTTCCGAGCTGACCTACTTTTGATGACCATTTCTGGTGATTTTGATGAAAATCACTGGTGGTTCTGACTTGAGCTGTGCCCATCTTAATATGGGCAGGATTTCAACTTTGGGCGGGGGGATTTTCAAGAGTTCAGTGCGCATCTGAGTCCTAATGCCCACCCTACTTCGTAGGTCCTATGACGTTAGTCACACTGCCATGTTTTTAAGTTTTAGACTGAAGAAAACCATAGCTTTGGGATATGAAGCCCAACTGGAGTAAATGGATGGTAGTTGGGGTTTCTGATGGTATAAATTATTCCTTCACTTTACAGCCGTCTTCTCAGTTAGCGACTTTCTAAAATCTTCCCCTCCAGTTGGCAGCGGTGTTTATTTTCAGCGGCATTCTGAAATTCTTTATTTTCTCTCACCTCTGAAAGTAATGACCGGGCTTGACTGTGAACAACCACTTCAGTTGAGGTGTTCTCAGTTACAGCGGCCTTCTAACAGCTTCTTTCAGTTTCCAGTGAAGTTTTTCTTCAGCGCTGTTTTTAATCTTCACTTTGCCTTCTTCTCGAGCGGCTTCGAGCAGTTGTTATTCAGTGGTATTCTAAAATTGTCAGTCTGTATAAGTAATACTGACTGCTCAAGATGACATTTACCATAAGGACAAAATCAAGCTTTTTAAATTTCACCTTGACTCCAAAGCGGCTTTATTATTCAGCGGTCATAAAGTTTTTCTTAAATATACAGCGGCATTCTCAGTTAGTGGCATTCTAAAATTCTTAACTCCAGTTGTCAGCAATGTTCTTATTCAGCGGTGTTAAAAAAAAAATACATGTATCTTGTTATACATGAAGGCTCTTGCTTCGACCAGACTGGGTGCTGTGACCAAGCTCTTCAGGTTGGTTTGTTTCCATGCTAATTGTCGACCAGTTGTGGCGCTCATTGTAATGCACGCCATTAGCCAATCATCGCCTCATATACAATTTTGAGTCTGCAAAAGACCTTTAAGTAGACTTACGAGACGAGCCATGATTGGCTTATGCTGATACAGCCGTGCTTTCCATCTGAATGGATCGATTTCTATCTTTAGCTAACCAGCGGGGTTGTCAAATTTAATCATAGGCAACACTCCTTACTCATTGAGTTTTTTTCAATTCAAATGCTTTAATCCACAGACCGACATGCTTCTTTTAAGAACGTTGCTCCACATCACTTTAAATATGTTTCATTAATCCGTATTTCAAATGAACCATTCAAGTAATTCGATTTTCTGGTGGCTATATATTAGCAAAGGTAGAATGCAGACATGATAACTCCAATGATCCATGCACGCAGTTTTGATATTCATCTTTCTTTCACAAACCCTGCTAAATTGCACCGAACGACCCTTCCGATGACACCAGACACATTAAGAGCAAATTTGCGCCGAAATACGGATTGAGCGCTTCGGGTCCCCGTGAATCGTTTAATAGCGCAAGTTTGGTGTTGGATTCTTTTGTGCATCCATGAGTAGTAACATCCAGTGTACCTAAGTAGTATACAAGGTGTAAATCAGCGGAATAGCGCCTCACTGCGCATGCGCAGAACTTGGTGTGACGTCAGAAGTGTGTCTGTGCGCATGCGTGAGTGAGATTGTGAGTGGGGTGGGTTCAAAATGGCGGCCCCATATTTTCTCTCCGACGCTGAAAGTCCGCCATTTTGAACCCACCCCACTCACCCCGTGCACTGATTGACCTGGGATGTGAGTGGGGTGGGTTTAAAATGGCGGCTTAGGGTGTTGTGTGTGTAAAATAAGGGGCCGCCATTTTGAACCCACCCCACTTACCGGAAAACGTATAAAAGCAGTCGATTTTTAGGGAAAGGGTGTATTCAATTGCACTACTTTGTGGAGCACTCTGACTTACCTGACCTGACCAGCCAGCCTGCCTGTTTCACCTCTAGTCTGCTTCATCTCTAGCCAGCCAGCCAGTCAGCCAGCCAGTCATCCAGTAAGCTTGCCTGTGTTGTATGAGCTGTGGAGAACCCTTTACTTTTTTCACTTTTACCAGTGCAAATTCACCAGACTTTTACACCGAAGCAGTTTTTCACCAGCCTGAGCCCCTAGTCATGGAGTCAGCCGACCTAGTGACGCTTCGAAAGAACCGTGTTCGCCTGGTTGATGAGATGGAGCATGTGGGCGCATTATGTGATGTGCTTATGGCCGATAGCATAATCCTGAAACAGGGTGTCGAAAATATCATGGCGGTGAACACTCCTTCAGGACAAAACAGAGCTCTCCTCGACGATCTACCGCGCCGTGGTCCTTGTGCATTTCTAGCCTTCGTGGAGGCGCTGAAGATCACGGGAAATGAAGAACTAGCAGATCTATTGAAAGCCGACGACGACGTTCTACCAGATGAGGATATGTTAGTGGTGGACGAAGAGCGTACAGCTAGCAAACGTACTAGCCCAGAGAGTACTACACCTGCTAAACGGGCTGGACGACCCAAACGCCCTCGACTAACACCGTTAGTAATACCTGTGGTTGAGAACCAGCAAGTGAAACAAGAACTTCCTCTGTCTGTCCAGGAGATCAACAATCTGATCGACGCGGCTCACCAGGCAGCTCACAAGGACATTTGGGAGCTCTCACCCTATTTAACGGTGAGTGTCAAAGACGAAGAAGTGCATTTTAATGCAGCGGGCTTTAACGACAGACCTGGTAAGCATATTGCCATGAACTTGGACACCTGGCAAAAACTGGAGGCCCTTGATTACGCCATCGATGCGGTTATTCGTGACCAGGGGAATGACGAAGCGAAATTTCCTGTGGGTGACGACATCTATGTGAGCTGTGCTTATTTCAATGACCAGCTCCTCGTGCATATTCGAAAATGGCGAAGGCGTTTAGATACGCAAGAGCTGGTGGCTTGTCCTCAAGGAGTCACATTGAAATTAGCGGCCTGGCGGGAGTTGCAGAGTCTAGCCAGTACAATTCGTCAAACTCTGACCTACCAGGTGTCGCACTATGTATATGAGAAGTACATCGAGACAGTTCTGCAGCTCATCACACCTCACATGAACACTCTGGTAGCCTCATACGAGTCCCTCACTGAAGCACTACAGGCTGTGACCGAGGCGCAAATTGCCACGGCAGTGGTAGCGGCTTGTCCTTCCAAAATCCCACGTGAAGAGATTGTCACGTACATCTATGTGCACCAAGGACGGAAAGATGATGATGAATTCAAACAAGTCTTGTTGACGAACTATTGAGAACAAGGAAAAACATGTATTGATCTGGAGAGATTGTATTACAAAAATTCAGAGTTTTTTCACTGTTAATTGTATTAAAAAAATTCAATACTTACCTATAATTGTATTAAATTCAATTGTGAATACGTTCATTGTGTGTTAATAAAAAAATAGTAATTAAAAAAATGATTAGTGTTCATTTTTTTCCTTTTTTTAATAGTCAAATAGCTCCAAAAACGTCTATTTCCATTCTTGCGCATGCGCAGAATGCTGATAGTTCAACCCACACCAGTCCATCAGATGCCCCTTCATCTCACCTTCAATTTGATACCTCACTCGACTCCATTGGACCACTAGGGGCTTCCCTAACGCCAAAAAGGTTATTTTGAAGATAAATATCAAAATCGGGTGTATGAAGATTTTTTTATTTTGGAGGTAGTGGGTCGAGTGCGGTATCTAATTGAAGCTGACGTGAAATGCTTCACAATGATACTTCACTCGACCCGATTGTACCATTAGGGGCTTCCCTAACCTCAAAAAGGTTATTTTCAAGATAAATATGAAAATCGGGTGTATGAAATTTTTTTTATTTTGGAGGTAGTGGGTCGAGTGAGGTATCTAATTGAAGCTGACGTGAAATGCTTCACAATGATACCGCACTCGACCCGATTGGACCATTAGGGGCGCCTCTAACCTCAAAAAAGATTATTTTGAAGATAAATATCAAAATCTGGGGTATGAAAATTTTTTTATTTTGGAGGTAGTGGGTCGAGTGAGGTATCTAATTGAAGCTGACGTGAAATGCTTCACAATGATACCTCACTCGATCCGATTGGACCATTAGGGGCGCCTCTAACTCCAAAAAGGTTATTTTTAACATTAAAGATTAACATCACAAAACATCAAAACATCAAAATAGCGTTTTTGAGGTTAGAGGCGCCCCTAATGGTCCAATCGGGTCGAGTGAGGTATCATTGTGAAGCATTTCACGTCAGCTTCAATTAGATACCTCACTCGACCCACTACCTCCAAAATAAAAAAATCTTCATACACCAGATTTTGATATTTATCTTCAAAATAATCTTTTTTGAGGTTAGAGGCGCCCCTAATGGTCCAATCGGGTCGAGTGAAGTATCATTGTGAAGCATTTCACGTCAGCTTCAATATGATACCTCACTCGATCCTCTACCTCAAAAAAACATTTTTGTTGACTTGAGGTATGAAGATTTTTGTTTTGAAAAAAAAATTTTTTGAAAATTTTTTTTTTTTGGGAAAAAGGATGATGGGCATCTGGTGTTATTTGGGTGTGCTTAGGAAAGAAGTTTCCTCTTTCGGAAAGATGGTTGGCCCTGACAAGGGCCGTTGATAGTGTGATACGACACACTTAGGCGCGGTATATTCGCTTCACGCCTCCTACATGTTTTCTGCATATGGGGCATTTTATTTTCAAATGGGACTCTCCGGCATCAATGCAGCGACACATCGCACCTTCACACGTCAGGGTTACCCAGCAATCCTTACATAGGCAAAGATGTCCACAGGGTAACACGGCGTACCAACTTTCCTCGTCCGTGCAGATACTGCATCGTGTTTTTTTCTCTTCGACACGGCGTTCTTTCTTGAGTATGGTAATTTGCGCCTCCATCCCATTCAAGGTCGTCTCCATCCCATCCATCCCTCTCTGCATGGCGATAATCTGTTCATTGAGTTGGATTATCTCTACTTGGTGGCGACAGGGTTGTGGTGTTTCTGCAGCTGAAATTGTTGGAGTTTCGGCAATGGTGGGAAGTCCGGCTGTATGGTCTTCAGTCCTTATACTTTCAGTGTACACAGGCGGCGTCATCGTGGTTGTTGTTGGAGGGCTACTAGTGCTTAGCCAGGGCAGCTCGTCGCCGTCTTGTTCCCCACCCTCCGTCACATCACTGTCGTTTTCTTCCATTCTGTGTATGTCTTGGTCCTGTTGTTCACGCAGCCTTCGGATCCGGCTACTCTCTTCTGTTCTCACATCTTCCCGCAATTGTTCTGCAAGTTCTTCGGTACTCCTCATTAACGTGGCTTCGTCTTCAATCACTTGCTGAAAACTGGAGATGATCGTCAAGCCCCCTCCATCTGCTTCATGGCCAACGATCTCTCTGTGTTCTTCTATATCAGCAATTCTCGGATCTCGAGTCGGATGATGTGTAAACAGAGCACGTCGTCTTCTAAAACTCATGATGGTGTATTGGTGAATAAATATCAAAATTATACGCTATTTATAGTCTAGTGGGGAGGTGAGTACAAAATGGTCGTGATCCACAGGCCTCCATTTTTAACCCACCCCACTCACCGGGGTCAGTGAGTGCAAGATATAGGCTGACCCACTGTATAGTGATTGGGAGTACAAAATGACGGCCAATCCACAGACCGCCATTTTGAACCCACCCCACTCACCGGTGTCAGTCAGTGCAAGAATCCCACTGTGCTGTGTACCCCTTGTCTCAAGCATTAAAATTTCTTATTATTTTTTCGATAAAACCCGTCACAATTTTCATGGAACTATTAGACGACTGTCACCCAGAGTCTACACGTTTTTTTAGTCAGGAAAATCAAATTATTTCTAATGTATCTGGTGTTTCAAACTCCCGTACACGATTTTTATGGGTTTAAAATCAATAAAAATTAATAAAATAGCGGTAGTGTGTAGCGTTAGACGGTTAAAAATTTAAATACAATACATTGAATTGCCTGAGTGCAACTTGCAATAAAAATATAGGTGCGTTGACAGTTATTGAAAAATGACAGTCGTTTTTAAAATGGGGAAGAAACACAAATATTGGCAGTGTCGTAAAAATATATCACACAGCTAGAGTGTTCTCGCTGACGTCCGCGTGTTACACTATAAATAGCGCTGTATTTTTTTTTTAATTATTCACCAGTACCCAGTCATGCAGTCACTACCACTGACTGAAATCAAGGATATTGACGACTTCATCACCCATGATGAAAATCAACTCTACGGGACTATGATAAGTTTGGAAGATCATGACCAACCCTGGATAACTGATATCATGGCAGAATTATTTCCTCCTTCACCTGGGAACCAGCCTGCTTCAACTTCAACCATACCGGATGTTTTTCCAGCCGTCCACCCCTGTTTTGACAAGATACACGCCGAGTTAGAAAAGATGTTGAAATCACCTCCAGCTCAAGACGCAACGGTACAAGAGAGACCCGCCGAAACAGAGGGAAGCACCCAGGCTACAGAAGAAGAAAGACCCGATGCCAAGGCAACAGAGAACAGAGGAGAACATTTCACCCAGAAGAAGAAGAATAAGAGGGTACAGAAAAAAAAAGATGTCCGGCTACGCCAGAGGCAAGACAGAACTGATACAAGGGGCAAGAGAGAGAGGACACCCCCCCTCCAAAAAATGGACGATGAGGTGTATTATGTTTGGGCGATCTCCACTTCAACATTGGGCTGTAACACAGAACGACAAAGCCAATTATATCTACCCTGTGTAGAATGTTCTAACCAGTTTGCCCGGTTTGCCATAGCCCCTTGCGGTCATGGGGCATTGTGTCAAGTCTGCATCCATCGTCGGGCCCAAATACCTACCTGTGCAGAAGCCAATCATCCCCAACCGTGTCAACTATTACCTCTTACCTGTACCGTATGCGCTGAGAGAAGACACCGACTACAGATGCCCTCAACGATGTAATTTATTACATAGCAAAAAAAGAAAAAAGAAAAAAAAATGTCCTTTTCAGGACAAATATCTTTTCCGAAAGAGAACTGCTAAATGACGCACAAAATTAAACACGAAATCCCCACACCTTATAACCCCTGTGTTCATTCAAAATAAAATCCCCGTTATTCATTCGGGCTATTTTATCAAAAATAAATTACCCATTATTCGGGGTTATGTCCCCGGTTGAAAAAAAACAAAACAGTCCGTTATCGCGCAGACTGAGTATTAATTAATGGGGACAAAAAGAAAAAAAATCCTGTGTTTGATAGGTGACAGAGATCGGTCCTGACAAGAACCATTTTTCATATAGGCCAGGGATTGTTTTTTGATTTGCTAAAAAAAGGAGTAATGTAGGACATTCTGTGCGTTAAATTCATGTGCTAGTTAGAAGTTTCCTCCCTCGGAAGGAATGGTTTGTCCTTAAAAGGACAGTTTATTATTTTTTTTCCCAGTTTTTATTCTGGGGAGAGTAGCTTACATCTCAGTTGTACGGTGGCACTCAGTTGTACGGTGGCTCACGTGATGGTTGACGGTAAAGTACCGGTAGGGGCTGATCCTTTCCTCCTCAATAATGTCCGCATCAAGGGGGGACCCATCCACAAATCGGGCTGCCGAAACCGTAGGGGGAGGCTGTTCATACACAATCACGGGTCTGTCATCATCATCATCGGAGTCCAGGCAGCAAGGGAGGTCCTCTAGTGGGAAGGGGGGTGGTGGAATTTCCTCCTCCTCTGCTTCCTGCCGGGACGCTGTACTTGTCGGTGGTGTTCTGGTGGGTGAAGACAGCACTTCCTCACATCTTAAAAGGTTGAAGACATGTTCGGGCACTGCTGTTGCTGGGCCAGGAGGACTGGGATGCATCTCATTCATCAGTTCATAGAGTTGATCGAACCAGTCCTCCTGGCTGATGGTAGAATGTGCGGCAACCAACAGTGCCTTCACATTATTCGATGTCGTGTTCCCTCCTTCTTCTTCATTGAGTAAGGTCGCCCTCCATCCGCTAAACTCATCCCGCCAAAATCTTCTTATGTACTGCCTCATCACTCGTTCTTTCCGTTGTGATAGTTTGTTGGTGGTGCTCATCTTGGCTGTTGGATTGATTTCTTTTTGACAGTGTGAAAAATTTTATGGTAATCCTATTGAAGAGGAGCCACTATATATAAACAAGACGCGGACGTCAGCGAAACCATGTAGTCAGCGTAAAGATTCTGGGAACACTTGAAAATTCGGTGTGTTTCCTTCTCAATTATAAATGCCTGTTATTTTTACAATACAGCTCACCGCTCGTAGAATTTTTAGTTCCAATTCATCTCACATAAATCAAGGACTCGTATTAAAAATTTCAGCCGTCTACCCTTTGACTACGTCCTGATTTTTAATTTTTTACCGAGTATTCGAGCCGTACTCTTGGAATACGAAAATACAGAAAACCCGCTTCATTAAAAATAAATGAATGTTCTGGATTAAAAATAGAGCAAGTCTATCACTTAGCAATCGATACGCATGCCCTGAAAATTCCAGCTCGTTTCGATCATGAAAACTGTAGCAAATCAAGAAAACAGTGCCTTCATTTACGGAAAGAACGCACATTTCTACGCAGTTTGGCGGGTCAATTTCCGCGCCGACGGAGTTGCGGCAGAGACAACGGAGTTGCGGCCCCTTGGAAAAGTGCATTTTACCAATTTATGCTGTTTGATAATTTATTAAATGTGTTTGTCGTATGAATACCCTTGTTTTATTAAGGTAACATTATGAAAAGGATGTGGGCTACCTATTTCAGTCATTGATTCCGTGAATTAACGGTGCCTTAAATTTATAAGCTGTGTCATGCGTACTAGGGGTACACACTTTATCATTTAAAAAAACCCTTCACGTACGTAGAGCCTGTATTTACCTATATACTATGGCTTGGCAAGCCTCGGGTTTCACTCTCTCACAGCCCTAGGGATGGTTCTGATAATTATTAAGACTTGAAATTCTAGTCCAGCCATGCACTAAATTTATTTTTTATCCTCGTATGAGTCCAGACTCTTAATTTAGCCACTCGGGGAGCGTCTAAAAAAATAATGGCAGTGTTAAATTAATTTTCCCAGGGTATTTTTTTATTTTTAACCATGAAAAATTGAATCGATCTATATAAATTTTTGTCGGGCTAGTATTTTTTGTCATTCTTCATGATGGCATCGCCGGGCAAAGAGCTCGCGTTCTTTCAAGTGACGTCGAAAGTAATTCTTATCGTGTACGAGCATGAATTGTACCTGATCGAGGAACAGCCGATCGAAGTGAAATTAACTTTAAGCCTGGCCGGGTGGACGCTATTGACACGTGTGTTACAAAGCCAAGAACCCGAAGTCGATTTTTTGCCTGTCGGCGACGATGTGTACCTGCGGCGGAGTAGAGAGAATTCATTTTTTCCCCGGTTAGAACAGTGTGGCGGAAGCGGTATTGTGCTTTGGCCAGCATTATGGGGGGCACTGAAATCTATCATTACCGAAGTGGACGACGTACTCTACCCGGAAGCCCATTCCATTATCACCCGTACCCTCACCTCGGGTTGTACCATAATAATATACCCTGATCGCATCGATCTCATTGATGATGATTCGCGCTGCTGGTGCGTAGCTGAACCCGCGCGTATCACATTATCTCACGAAGGCTGGACTACCTTAAAACGTGTATTATTCTGTGATTTGGATGGAGATAGTATTTACCTGGATCACGATGTATACATTTTTCGCGGTCCTTATTTTGCCCGATTGATCTCTCTCAAGCGAGGCGGATTTACGCTAGATCCGGATTTGTGGACGGCTTTGCAAAAAATAGTTCCCGTGGTCGATAAAGTATTCTCTGCACACGACCCGCCTCTCACAGAATAGGCCCTATAAATACCAGGGGAAGAGACAGAGTGTGTATCAGTTGCACATTGAGAGCAAGCATGTCGCTACGAGCCATATTGCCTCTTACACCGAGTGTACGGTTATACGTTTATGCAGATAAAGTCAAACTGACGAAAGACGCTCTAGCTATTTACTGGACGCCCGCTGAATCGCTATGGAAATCCGTGACACTACAGCGTGATGGGTGGAATAAATTTAAACGCGTGTTGAACGGAGAATTGGATGGAGAGCTCGTTCACCTGGATAATGCCATGTACGTGTATACCCTACCATCCCTGTGCATGCGTGTGGGCCGGTACAAAGATACGCGCAGTATCAGCCTAACTTCCTCTGTGTGGGACGCCTTGAAGAAAATAATGCCTATTGTCGACCAGTTATTATCACCGGACGATCGATCCCCTGAACAATTAGCGTGGGTTCGTGCTATAGAAGACGCGTTCGCTGAACCGCATGAAAGACTACATGAGGCAGAATTTTCTTTCTGTAAACCAGCTACTACAGCCGGGGAAAAAAGGCCTATATGTAAAGAATGCACAGCGGCTAGAGGGTCAGTATCACCCCGGGAAGAGATCGACACGGACGGGAGCGAACGAAGTCCGTGATGCGGCGGCGGCGGTCGGAAAAAAAAGGAGACGTCTATTAACAAAGTATTAACTGATTTGTATTATAATCCGACGAGTGCAGCTGCCTATAGTGGTGTGGGGGCATTGACTCGAGCGGCCCAAGGCATTAGTCGAACTGAAGTTTGAGACTGGTTAAAAACTCAGGATACGTATAGTTTGCATCGAGCTGCCCGACGTCATTTTCGTCGTAACCGTGTCATCGTGGGAGGGATAGACGCGCAATGGCAAGCGGATTTAGTGGACATGAGTCGATTTGCACCTCAGAATGATGGACACCGGTACATATTGACCTGTATCGATATTCTATCCAAATATGCCTGGGTCCTGCCCGTGCGTACCAAAACAGGAGAGAATCTCATAGCCGCGTTTCAGCAGATTTTCAAGACGGGGCGCAAACCTCTTTATTTACAAACAGATGAAGGCACAGAATTTCTCAACCGACCCTTTCAAGCCTTTCTTAAGAAAAAGAAGGTATTTTTTTTTCACACGTACAATGAGACGAAAGCATCGGTAGTGGAACGCTTTAATCGGACCTTCAAAGGACGCATGTACAAATATTTTACGGCTCAAAACACACGACGCTACCTGGATGTACTTCCTCAACTAGTCCAAGGCTACAACCGGGCCTATCATCGCAGTATTCAGCGAGCGCCCCGTACTGTGACAGAAGGCAACGAACATCAAGTACGTGCTACGCTGTACTCCTCCAGTCCACCCTTGACGGCACCCCGTTACAAACGGGGAGATGTAGTGCGGATCAGTAAAGTGAAAGGACAATTTGAAAAGAGTTATTTACCGAACTGGAGTGATGAACACTTTGTCATCGTGCGCCATAAACCTCGACAACCCCACGTCTATCAACTGGAAAATCTACAAGGAGAGAGACTGCAAGGCACGTTTTACGAGGCAGAATTACAACCCATAGTGAAAACACCGAAAGACTATTACACGGTGGAAAAGATTTTGAAAACGGAACGTCGACGTGGGATTCCCTATCATTTCGTCAAATGGCAAGGCTGGCCTCGTTCCTTTAATTCCTGGGTATCCGGCCGTGACATGAAACGTCTATAAAGGCTAACGCCTATCACCACCTGCCTTCAGTATAGGATTTGTACCATGGATAGTACACGTCTACCCTTACTGTTAAGAACTCGAAAAGCACAAGTCGGTACTGTGTTGTGTCTAGTCGTGGTTCTGGGTACGTTATTTACCGGTGTGTTCTACGATTTATCGTACGTGATATCCTGTTTCAACAACCTGCGTTCTTCATCACCCACCACCACCCCACTGCCTACACCAGCCCAGACGTCAAGGGTCCGTCACGTCTCCACGCAGACACCCACCCCATCGTCTACTCCAGCCATCACGTTACCCCGCTACATCCAGCCTACGACCACGACGATCCGTACTACGACTACCACTCATCTTCCATCATCATCATCCCTGAGAAGCGAGCCTTCCACTCCACCCTCTAGTACTACGACACCGCTCAACAGTTTTGAAGTGGATGCCCGTGCATCACCCCGTTTACCCCGACAACGGTATCCCTTCGAGTACTATCCCCTGCGCCGGCCCCGACAACTGACTTCTAAACGTCAAATCACCTCCTAAAGAAAATGGACCCACGATGGCAGCATCCATTCACGTGCCTCATCGCTGGACCGACCGGGTCGGGAAAATCACACTTTGTTCAACGTCTCATCCAACACGGATCAGCCCTGATTTCACCGCCTCTAGCGCGTATCCTGTGGTGTTATGGCGCTTGGCAGCCCGCGTACGAGGCACTGGCCCGTGTCCCAGGACTCACCTTAGTGGAAGGCTTACCGCCTGAGGAACTACCCCCAGACACCTTGGTCGTGGTGGACGATCTCATGACGGAAACGGATAGTCGAATCACCCGGCTCTTTACCAAAGGCAGCCATCATCGTCGGTTGAGCATTATCTACATCGTACAGAATCTCTTCAGTAAAAACAAAGAACACCGGAACATTAGTTTGAATGCTCAGTATGTGGTGTTATTCAAAAACCCCAGAGACGCGTCACAAATTACCCACCTGGCTCAACAGATGTACCCTAAAAACACGGCCTTTGTACGAGAAGCCTTTGAAGATGCGACCCAACCTGCTCACGGCTATCTCCTCATCGACTTGAAACAAGACACGCCCCAACCCCTGCGATTGCGTACCCTGATTTTTCCCGGTGAAATACAGACGGTGTACACTCCCAAATGAGAAGAAGAAAAAAGGGATAAAAGAAGAAGACAACGGTCGCTAGCCTTCATTTCCTCAACATGTCTGCACGCGTACGCAAGCACGCGCCCGCTCTGCGGGTATTACGCAGCGCGCCCCCGGAAGTAGCCCGGGCCCTGGTGCGCGGCGCGGATCCCGACTTGGTCCGGTGTTTGTGTGAAGTAGCCCATAATGTGTTAAAAGGCAATGTTCCCCTCAGTCCTCTGCAGAAAGGGAAATTGCAACGGCACAAGGCGGGTCTCCGAACGTTGGTCAAGAAAACGGGCAGTGTGAAGAAAAAGAAACAGGTGTTACAGCGAGGTGGATTTCTCGGCGCACTCCTCGCGCCCTTAGCCGCTACTGTACTGGGCCCGTTACTCGGTTCCATCTTGGGAGGACGCTAAATGGAGCATACGAAAAAAATGATGCTGGTCGAACCTCGACTGTTACAGAGTTTACAATCTCCCTATCCCGTCCCGGCCACCGTGCAACAACTCCAGTCTCTGGATGAAGAAATGAATAATATACTCCAACGTCGACTGCCCGATCACGAGAAAATTCAACTCTACCATCATACGCTGAACCAGTACCAGACGTTTATGGATCAATATAGAGGGAGGAGTACTAGTACGCCACCACCACCACTACCTACTACCACGCCTACCCCACCACTCCCACCCCCACCGTCATCCTCGGCCTCACCTGAACTGGAACAGGAAGTGTTGGCCAGTGTGCCTAAAGCCTTCAAGACCAAGGCGCGTTTATTGTTGGAGCGGGTGAAACAGCATGCCGATATGAGTTGGAACAATGAAGGAAAATTGCTGATTCGCAACCAAGTGGTACCGGGGTCTCATATGACCGATTTGATCAACGATATGGTGCGTTCTCACAAACACTCTAATCCCCCGGGCTGGGAAGCCTTTGCTCAGGCGTTAAAAGACACACACATCCCTCAAGACTTGGTAGGCAATCGTGAACGCTGGAAGTGGATGCAAGCTCCCTCTCGACGGCTCCCCACTACCCGGGAACGTGAATGGCAACCGCAGACACCACCCAAAACACCCTCACGGCAAAAAATACGGCGATTTCACCCCTATGCCTCCCCTATACGGACCACACCACAACCACGACGATCACGACGCCGAGTTAAGGCGCCCAAGGCCTGGGAATCTTTATAAAAACCCGGTGCAGAAGCCAGAACCACTCAGTCGTCATCATGTTTTACCTGACGTTGCCCAGTAATAGTTCACTCGATGTGTTTCCTGACAACACCTTGACCAAGTATGTCACTCAATTACCCCAACCGTTACATTTACCCGGACGATGGGAATGTGGACTGGTGGAGATTCAATACCCTTACTCATGGTACAACGTACAAGCCGGAGAAGTATGGTACGAAGTCACCTACGAAGATAGAATCTACAGACTGATTCTCCCCCCAGGCCAATACGATACGCCGGCAAAGTTCATACAGGCTCTGAATGCCCTGATGGAGTACAAGACTCTAAAGCAGAGCGCGGCAGATATAACCACCCTGATAGCCTTGCGCTTCAAGAGAAACATAGCCTTCCAGGTCAACGTACACAACGACAAGAGCTCTATCAGCCTCACCGAAAACGTGAACATAAAACTCAGTCCTACACTAACGCAAATGTTAAGGATGCCTTACAGCGTCGTCAGGGGTTCCACCATTGTCAACGGGGCCCATTTGATGGATATGAAAGTAGGTATGTACGCCCTGTACGTCTACTCGGATGCCGTGGACAGCCATATTGTGGGTGATATGAACACACCTCTGTTACGGGTGGTACCCATTAGCCAGACGTATGGCGAACAAGCCACCCACAGTTTCAACCCTATCATGTTCCTGCCCGTACGCCATACCGATATCGACACGATCACGGTGGATATAAGAGATGACACGGGACGCCCGATCCCATTCGAACGAAGAAAAGTGGTGCTGACACTTGCTTTTCAACAAACCCGCTCTCCTCACTTCGTATAATATGTACGTGCCTTACCAGTGTCATACGCCCAGCTATGCCGACTACTACAAGAAACAAACGGGCGGAGGCATGCCCATGTTTAGCGGGGCACGCATGCAACGAGGTCACGGATTGGGAAACATACTGGGCAGCATTGTGAAAACATTTTTACCCATGGTGACACGGGGTGTGAAAGCGGTGGGAAAACAAGCGGTACGCAGTGGATTGCGCGTGGCCGGTGATGTGATGGAAGGCACAGCACCCCGACAAGCCTTCAAACGACGGGCTAAAGAAGCCGGGAGTGTGTTGATCGCCAAAGCCCTTAAAAGACAAACGCCGACACCGCGAAGAGTCAGTCGACGGCCAACACACCGACGACGCACACCCCAGAGGAGAAGGACTAAGCCCCAGAAGAAAAAGAAGAGGAGTAGTAGGAGAGATATCTTCGCATAATGGCATTCATTCACTCCGAGTCATGTCCGTCTACCAACAGTGAATTGGATTTGTGGACTATTCCACCCACCCAAACCAGTGTAGCCGAAGGACGTTGGGTAGAACATCGACCCCTGGCTAGCCTGACGGGAGTGGGCCCCGTAGAATTTACCATTGAAAACAAAGATACGGCCTACCTGGATTTAGCCCACACCTACTTGTACGTGAAAGCTAAAATAACGAACAAGGACGGGACGGACATAGCGGCCACTGCAAATGTAGCCCCGGTGAATCTTTGGCTGCACTCCCTGTTCCAACAGGTGGATATCAGTCTGAACGATAGACTCATCAGTACGTCCACCAATACGTATGCGTATCGAGCCTACCTGGAGACGCTGTTGTCGTACGGCAGTGATGCCAAACTATCACACTTACAAGCTGCGCTGTACTACAGGGATACACCCGGAAACCAGAACATGCTACTCCCTGGCAATAATGGGTACGCCAGACGCAAAAGATTAGCAAAAGAAAGCAAGTCCATCGATATGATGGGACGACTGCACGCCGATCTGTTCCTGCAAGACCGCTACATGATGAACGGTGTATCCATCAAGATCAAGTTGATCCGTTCCTCACCTATGTTTGCCTTAATGGCCGGTGGGGAGGGGGCTATCGATTACAACATCATCATTGAAGATGCAGCCCTGTTTGTCCGTACGGTAGATTTGCAACAGGGGGTGTTGCTGAGTCACATGCAAGCCTTATCGAAAAAAAAAGCCCTGTATCCCATCCGACGCGTACAGACCAAGGTGTTCTCGGTGCCCGCAGGTACGATGATGGCCAACAGAGAGAATTTATTTCTAGGAGATCTGCCTAAACGTCTTACCCTGGGGTGTGTGACCAACACCACATTCAATGGAAATTGGGCTGAGAATCCGTTCAAATTTGATCATTTCAACATCAACTTTGTGGCACTGCACGTGGCCGGCCATCAAATTCCAGCCCGTCCCTTACAACCGGACTTTACTAACGGAAACTATGTGCGGACCTACCTGAACCTGTTTACAGCCACAGGACAAAACAACCAGGACGAAGGCAATACCATCAGTCGAAAAGACTTTAGCAATGGGTACACATTGTTCGCCTTTGACCTCACCCCTACCTTGGAACACGATCATCAACTGGCTTTACTGAAGAAAGGAAACCTACGGTTGGAACTGCGTTTCTCCCTCCCTCTACCCAGCACCATTAACGTGATTTGCTACGCCGAGTTTGATAACGTCATCAGCGTGGATGAGCAAAGAAACGTGCTGTGTGACTTCTCCAGCTAAACATGGATACAGAACAGCTGATGGACATACTCCAGCGAGATGCCAAGATTCCCTTTCGAGGTGTGTTTCCACGCAATGTGTTTCCCACCCACTCCACCACCCCTGCAGCCTACATCCTGAATACAGACCCGAAGAGTCGACCCGGTGAACATTGGATAGCTGTGTACGTGGACACCCAAGGCCATGGCGAATACTTTGATTCCTACGGACTTGCACCCCTCCATGCCGATTTGGTGAAATTCATGGACGTCTCTACTACAGAGTGGCGTTGGAATACGCAAAGATTACAAGGCCCCTTGAGTAGTGTGTGCGGACAGTACTGTGTGTTTTATCTCACTCACCGGAGTAGAGGACATTCTATGGCCACCATTGTACATATGTTTGATGATTATTGTCAAGCCGAAGACCGGGATGTTCTCGTCTATGACTGGACGGCCTCTCGTTTTAATGTGCATGCTCCATTTCTCTGGTTAACTTAAAAAATGTACTGCGCGCAGACCTCCCTTGTTTATTATTGTTATGACGTTGTTGTTCTGACGTTGAATAAATTGATGAAAAAAACACAATGATGGGTTTTGACTTTCTCTTTTTTATTTAAGTCAACAAGGATTAGACTATACAAAATAGAAATACAGGGTACAAAATAGTAGGGTATGTACACATAGAATAGTAGTGGTATATATACAAAAAAAGTTCTGCCAGGAGTAGGATTCGAACCCACGACCAGCAATTGCTGACCAGCACTTAGGACTGGCGCCTTAGACCACTCGGCCATCCTGACTTTTACATTTGTGTATCCACAGTTAGTGTTCGACATTTTACAAGTCCAAGTAAGTGGTGCTCACACCGTCGGCCAATACTTTTCGTTTGGGATAAAAGAAAGTAAAGGCGTCTCGTTGCTGGATATAGGTCCGCATCTGGTGGTCGACGACCCGGAATCCTCGGTTAGTGCCACTCGCACTGGCCTGGCTTTGCAACACGCCCAGGTAGAGAGCTTTGTCGATGTTGGGATCGCGCCGGCTCACCCCTTTACAGCTAAATTTATTTTCCTCGCCTCCATCTCCTCCGTAACAGTAGTAGGTCTTGGAGGAGAGAGCAATCATAGCATCTCCGCTCCACTCCAGCTTGAAGAGCCCGGGTGTCCGCTTATCGTAGGTGTAGTGATCGCGTCGGGGTAGCCACTGGTCCCGTTCCGCCTCATACTGATCCCTTAGCTCGGGTTTGACGAGGGACTCCCAGTCCGGGTGGGAAACGCCCATGTAGGCCGAATCTGTGTCCATCTCCATGAGTTGCCAGTCTGCGGTGTTAAAATATACACCCATAAAATCATAGATGAATTCCAGCATCCTCAGCTTGGCCACCTGATAGACCATACATCCAATCTGCAGGGGTAAATTATAGCGAATAGTCTTCTTGGCTGAAGTGACTTCATAGGTGTCGTCATCGATCACCTCCACAGATCGAAAGAGAGGAGAATTCACTCTTTTGCGGGCTTGGGTAGTCGTACAAATGTTCACGTTGACGTGTTTATCCTGGTTGGTAACTGTTTTTCCATAATAACCATTCCCAGTGAGTTTCCAAGATTCAGCGATGATGGCCTGACTCGGGTATTCATCACCTTGACGACGGGCCTTCGTCACGAGGTCCGCATTCTCGGCAAAACAAGCCTCAGGTACGTACTGGATTACCTGATAGATTTGAGTAATTTCCAAACCGTGCTTCATGTACCACTGCAGTAAGGGGGTGCCCAGCAAGATCTTCTCGGCCCACATACTTCCAATTAACATGCGGCGAGGTTTAGGCAAACACTCGTGCTGCTCCGCATAGGCGCCCATGGTCTCCCCAATATCCGCCCGACCCACCAGCGTGTTCTTGAAGATAGGCGGACACTGGGCGAAGAGGGGCTTGAGAGTGTCGGGAACATGCAAATCACATTCTACAAAGCCGTAGAGCTGTCCCGAACGAATGGCGTCCAACATCTGGGGCAGACTTAGCAGTCGCCGACGACTCAAAGGGTACTCACGCTCTTTTAGGAACCGTTGTAAATGGGGCAGGGCCTTGCACATCGTGTGAAATTCACACTCCCACATCTCAATGAGATGGAAGCCTCGCTCTTTGACGTAATCTCCGTTGACCACTACTTCTTCGCGTAATTCTTGTGCCGATTTTCCACGGCGCTCATTGAAGCGTCCCGCGCTAAAATGACATTCGTGACCGTGCCAGTAACACCCGTAAAACTGGAAAACAGTCGGTGTGCCTTGGACAAGGGCAAACCCATCGACAGGGAGTCGGCGATCTCCTATCCGCTTCTCTGTGGCGTTGGTCTGGTGACGAATATAAATGGCCCGTCGATAGGCTTCCCAGTCTAACCACTGGTCGGCGAGATGTTTGTACGGCGTCCGCTGAGGTGTAAAATGCCCACCTTCTGCCCACCAACGCGTATAATGACCGCTGGGCATGGGTTGGGCGAGCGACCACAAGTACAAGGCATTCGCGTCAAACCCAATGATTTTGGCACACGGTTTCCCACTGGGGAGAGTCGTCACATCCTTCTCATGGTAGCGGTGAAAAATAAGGCTAGGGCCCCCACAATGTTCCGCTTCAAACAATCGTGCATGTCTGCATCTTTTTGTTGTATGAGTGAAAAGTACGTAGGACACTCTTGAAACAGATGGCGAAGCGCCAGACCAGGTAAACTTAAGCACTCCTTGAATATGTCCACATGCATTTGGCGATGAAAGAGTTGCACCATTTTCTCGGCCGCTTCGAGAAAGGGAACCACATCTAGGTTGTTATACCACACCAGGAAATCTCGCAACGTCTTCATGCTGTGACGGTTCCACACTTGTTGGAGTTCGATGTAGGTGGCCTCCGGCAGAGCTGCCCCTTTCAGGTCATTGTAAAACGCTTCGCGGGGTGGCAACTGGGTGTCTTCTAAGCGGTTCAGGCTCGTCATATAGGTGTAAGGAAAGTAACCTTTCGTTTGGGCACAGTCATAGGCCTTGACCCACTGGTCATAGCTACAATTAGGTGCCAGGTAATTCCTTACATCGAGAAAATGCAGTGATGTGGTAGTGAGGGCCATATGGTTGTTGATCTTTTTGATCACCGACTTGAGGGTATCGGACTGGGCCAAGTAAGGGTAGAGAAATTCCTTCACCATGTTCAAGTCGTATCGCCCCGAATTGAAGCCGAGCACCGGTAACTGACCTAAATATTGAAGGAACCGTAACTTCAATTTCGCCGCATAGGGTTTCGGTAAAGGGACATCCTGCGACTGCAGAGGCTGCGACTGGGATTGCGGCTCAGACTCGGACTCGGACTCTTCATCATCGCTGAACGCTACACCAGGTTCAGGAATGCGGTCGTCCAGCTGGGCCAGTACGTCCTCGAACTTGGCCACCAACAATTCCGTACTGGCCGCACTGACTTTCTCTAAATACTCCATCATACGGGTGATCAACTCATGGGATTCGCCCGTGGACACGAAACACACCGGAGCAGCGTCATAGCCAGGTACATTGGATGAAATGCTGACACTCAGAGGAATATGGCGCTGTGTCCACTGTGTTTTCGCCGAAAACAGGTCCATGGGCTCTAACAGGGCCTCAAAATCATAGCATGCCCGGAAGGGAAAATAACGGTCCTCCTCCGGTATCATCACACCCTCATCGGCCAGTTCCTGGAAAATAGTAGGTGCATTATGATACACGCCACCCGGATAGACTCGCTTGACACTGTTGTCACAGGTTTTCTCGTGGCGATGTAAGCTGTAAGACGTTTTAAACACACGATGGCATTGGGCACAACTGAAAGACTGAGCGTACTGGCTCATATTGTAAATGAGGGAAAAATGACTCACGCCATTGTCATCGAACACATTCACTTTCATGGTAGCAGCATACCGTTCTGTTGATCGCCGAACCAATTCAGCCACAAATGTATCCTCCTCCTCGCATCGTAATCGATACACAAAGATATTAATATCGAACAGTCTTTCCACGTCATCCAAATTCTTAAAGGGAACTCCACGGAAGTGCCGCTTATCCATGTCTTGCTGCTCTAAATACTGCTCCCAATAGCCATCGGCCACTGTATCACAAGCGCGGGGGTCACACTCGTCCAGATGCACGGCCAAACATCGAAACAGACATTTCCGGTCTTTGTAGGGCCCCTTTTTCCCTACTGTTAATCCATTCAGGCCTTGTCGATGAAGCAACCACGGGGGAAGTTGTACAGGACCACCGATCGGGTGATCTCGCATTTTCGTGACGAAAAATGTAACGTTAGTCACCATTTCCACAAGCCATTGGGTATTGGGGCGTTGCAACTGGGCCCATTCCAATGGATCCAACGTAGTCAATTGGTCGATCAGGGGCTCGAGAGAAATCGCATCCGTCACCGTGAACGGCTGATCAAACACATAGGTATTATTGCTGGGATAGAAATACCGCAGTTGGTCCGTCTCCTTGTGCCGTAAGATATACCCAAATGTCATATTCAACTTATAGGCCGTCACCTGATCTTTGAAAATGTTCTCGGCATAGGTAGTGAGATACGTGAGGTCCTCCAGCCGAAAATTGTACAAGTCCAAAAGACGACGGTCAAGGTGAAAACAATGGCGTATGGTAGCCCAGTGTCGTTGATAAATGACCCTCACACGCTCGTCTTCAGGCAAGACTTCAACCGGAGGTGCTGCTGGGTCCAAGGGAAAATCTTCTCCACGTCTCATGCTTTTCGTCTCATACAAGCGGATAGGCAAGCAGGCAAACAGGCAGGGAGGCAGACAGGCAGATCAGGTAAGTCCAATTGAAATACACCCCTTTCCCTAAAAATCGACTGCTTTTATACGTTTTCCGGTGAGTGGGGTGGGTTCAAAATGGCGGCCCCTTATTTTACACACACAACACCCTAAGCCGCCATTTTAAACCCACCCCACTCACATCCCAGGTCAATCAGTGCACGGGGTGAGTGGGGTGGGTTCAAAATGGCGGACTTTCAGCGGTCGGAGAGAAAATAGTGTGCCGCCATTTTGAACCCACCCCACTCACATTGGCCACGACTCACTCATGACTGACCGGTGAGTGGGGTGGGTTCAAAATGGCGGCCCCTTATTTTACACACACAACACCCTAAGCCGCCATTTTAAACCCACCCCACTCACATCCCAGGTCAATCAGTGCACGAGGTGAGTGGGGTGGGTTCAAAATGGCGGACTTTCAGCGTCGGAGAGAAAATAAGGGGCCGCCATTTTGAACCCACCCCACTCACAATCTCACTCACGCATGCGCACAGACACACTTCTGACGTCACACCAAGTTCTGCGCATGCGCAGTGAGGCGCTATTCCGCTGATTTACACCTTGTATACTACTTACCTAATCTAGCCAAACTAGGATACAACACAATTGATCACATGGAAGGACATTAAAAACTATAGCCTTTCGGGATTTGTTCGGCTTCACATCTGTGAGAATTCATTCATTTGAGTCAAAATGTCAAAAAGAAGAAAAATAATCGAATTTCTTTCTGTCTTCTCGCATTCGTCAATTTTAATTTTCATAAGCTATTGAAAATATACGTTGACATCTACCATGAAATATCCTACGATCGAAGGAAGAAGGGGAGCAGCAAATAGGCCCTTGTTTCCGACGAAAACTCCACAACAGAAACAAAAATTTCATTGGCACTTATCTGACGGAAATGATAAGTTCCACAACAGAAAGAAATCGGCTTGACATCAGTGGGGACAAATTTACAGAGGAAGAAACATTTACAGTAGACTGGTTATCACCCTTGGAGGTAACCCGTCTCCATTCGCAGCTCAGTTACAGCTGATTTAGGCCCTTTTCTGACGGAATTGACAAGCTCCACAGCATGACGCCAGAAAATCCGACATCGACATCAGGGGGCGCTGTTCTGGTATAGACTCGGATTCTCTATCTTCGGCCAATGGAATGAGTGGACAATGGAATTCTCAATCCACAAATGGCGCGAAACGCCGTCATTGCCCATGTGACGTTACGCTGAGGTTAAACAACGAACCATTTTTAGCACTGGCAATGTTATATGATTTTATTCACAGAGTTTTACAGGCGATGACTTCTGTTTGCAAAGGCATATTTAAATCGAGACAATAACATCTTCAAAGTTGTTTAGATTTTCTGTATTTTGAAAGGCACAGTGATACTTTTTTACGGTATAGCCAATATTGAATGTTGAAGCATTACCAGTTTCCTAACCTTGGCCCGACGTCACGTGGGCTATGACGTCGTCTCGCACCTTTCATGGTTAAGAGTTCTATCGCGGGACTGTCCCATTAGGAATTGTCACCATGGAAACGCCCTTGAAGATGCTTTGTCTGGGATTCGTTTCACACCCTCTCGTGTTAAAACTGTACCAGTATATAATCGTATTTTCGTTATTTTGGGATAACACTATCTTAGAGTAGCACAAATTCTAGTGCTGAAAATTTGGTCGAGTCCCGTGCGGGATTCGAACCAGCGATCCCAGAGTCAGGCACCTAATCGCCAGCACTGTATGTCGGCGCTCTAAACCACTCGGCCAACGGGCCTCCCACAATATAGGAGGTAGCAGACCGGTAGTCTTGAAAGCGAACATACAGTACCCCTCTGATGATCGTAATGACACAGCTCCCAAAGCTGAATAGATATATATATTTTTTGTTGGCGATTAGGTGCCTGACTCTGGGGTCCCTGTTTCGAATCCCACACGGGACTCGACCAAATTTTCAGCACTAGAGATTGTGCTATTCTAAGATAGTGTTATCCCAAAATAACGAAAATACTTTTATACGATCACTTTCTAAATGATAAAAAATATATATCTATTCAGCTTTGGGAGCTTTGTAATTACGATCATCAGAGGGGTACTGTATGTTCGCTTTCAAGACTACCGGTCTGCTACCTCCTATTTTGTGGGAGGCCCGTTGGCCGCGTGGTTTAGATCGCCGACATACAGTGCTGGCGATTAGATGCCTGACTCTGGGGTCCCTGGTTCGAATCCCACACGGGACTCGACCAAATTTTCAGCACTAGAAGTTGTGCTATTCTAAGATAGTGCTATTTCAAAATAACGAAAATATTGTTATATGATCACTTTCTAAATGATAAAAAATACAGTATATAATCGTATGCGATTCGATTCGGATTCAGATTTAGTGTATATCAAATTATTGGACAAGAAAATTAATTAATTCAGGTTTTATATTTCCATACATAAATACATCGTCAGTCAAATGTGCTGTCACTTTCCATTGAGATTCTTATGGCCACAAGATATCTCGATTGGACCTGGAACCAAGCTCTTACAGGGACGGAAGCTGAACGGATCGCGGCCCTGAGCCTGTTGCATAAGAACAAAAGACACATATAATTTTCCCGATATGTGGTTGAAAATTACTAGCACAATCACTATATGTTGAAAAAGAAAAAGGTGAACTGGCGTATATGACAAGCCACTTCAGTATTCACTCGGTGATTCCACATATGTTGAGAAGTTTTGCACATAAGCGCAAAAGAATTTCACATATTGGTAAAAAAAAAAACCCCCAAAAAACAAGTTTTTACAAATTGGTGGATTTTTTTAGATATATGTAGAAAAGTCTTACACATAAGTGGACAAGTTTTAGACATATGTGTAAAAGTTTTATACATATGTGGAAAAGTACTGCATTGATGTTAAATAAATTAACTATTTCACTTATGTATAATTTTTTTTTACATATGTTTAAAGCTTTTCCACATATTTATAAAACTTTTCAACGTATGTGGAATAAATGTCCACTTTTATACATATGTATTATTCTTTTACACGTATATTGAAATCTTTTTGACATATGTGCAAAAGATTTCGATACAGGTCGAGTAACCGATTAAATACTCTAATGGCTTCCATACGCGGATGGGGATACATGCAGGGTATATTGCACGAAACTTTTTGAGAACATGCAAAATCTCATTCATTCCAGTCACAATATTGTTGCGGATTAATAAGATCCTTGTCTCGGGGTCGAAAGAACAGTATAGTATATTCATTTTATTATATTTTCATTGGTGTTAAACACAATTGTGGATTTGATGCTGACAGGGGGTGAGGGATGTGGGGGTGGGGGCGGGGGATGGGGGGGCTAGACTGATTTCACCCTCGAAATATTTCCGTTATTCTTGCAAGTGGGACACACAACACCATATTTCTAGGTCAAACTCTGCCAGAAATTCAAGATGGTCAACTTTGCGTAACAGCGACGTCATATTATTCACAGGCATATTTTAACAGATTTTTCTGAAGGATCCTGTAAGGAAACTTTGTCTGCAAAATTGTATAGTAGATTGGTAAATAATAATCTAACGAGAAATAAAATAGTGGGGTTTTTCTCACAATTCATCTAAATCCAGGTTAAAATTGCAAGAAGAGGTAGAGCATCATGCCGCCCCCAAACAACTTTTTTATACCGCAGCTCCGGAACGAAGACAAGAAGAGAGCTGAGACTTTACGACTTTACCACGACTCTGTTCAGCGTCATTTTGAGACCATTTGCGTAATCCTGAGTTCAAAGGATCATATCAAAATGGCGGCCACGCCCTGTTCTCAGAAAGTCGTGTTTTTGATCTTTTCTGTATATTTTCCGTATCAAAAATTAATTAGTCCATATCATATTAATTAGTTTTTGTTAGAAAATATATAAAAAAAATTCGAAAAATAAAAAAGTGAAATCGTTTCAATAAATTGGCGTAAATGGCTTCCGAAAAGATGACGTCATTTTACATATATCTACAGTATGGAGAGTTCCAGCCCTGTAACTCAAGGGGTAACAAAAGTAGTATATAAAAAAACGATTTGGTCGGAAAAATGAGGGTCCAAAATGAGAGTCTGCGGAGTGACGTGCCGATGACGTCGCGTGACATTTGTGTCACGTCCGTGTCAAAGGCCACATCCCCTGCGCATGCGATACCGGATATTAACAGTGGTACGCAGGGGTCAAAGGTCACTTCCGTTCACCTGACCGGAACCGGAAGCGATATCACAAGACAGGTGGCACCCCCTGTCGGAAGTCCAACGCCCGGTGGTGGTGGTGGTGATGGTGGTGGTGGTGCGTGGTAGTGTGTCACTCACTCACTC
This sequence comes from Hanleya hanleyi, assembly GCA_036873755.1. Lineage (NCBI taxonomy): Eukaryota > Metazoa > Mollusca > Polyplacophora > Lepidopleurida > Hanleyidae > Hanleya > Hanleya hanleyi. The sequence goes on from JAVTVY010015522.1 coordinate 47,028, forward strand.
ACTCACTCACTCACTCACCGTCGTTACTGCGTATTCCTCCTCCTCACTCACTCACTCACTCACTCACTCACTCACTCACACACTCACACACACGCGCGCATACACTCATTGCGCATTGCGCCGCAAGGTCAATAGGGCTCGAAATGCGCTTTTATACTACTAATCCTTCCTTCACTGCCCCAAAATGCCTACTTTGGCGTCACAGATGACGTGAACATCCCTCAAATCGGGGTCTGCACCCCGGGTGGTGGTGGTGGTGTGTGGTGGTGGTGGTGGTGGTGGTAGAACTGGTGTGTGGCGGTGGTTATAGTGGTGTGTGGTGGTTTTGGTGGTGGTAGTGTTGGTGGTGGTGTTTGTAAATATAGGAGTGAACATGTGTCCCTCATCAGTCCATATGTACCCGGTGGTGGTGGTGTGTGGGTACCCGGTGGTGGTGGTGTGTGGTGGTGGCGTTGACGGGCGTCAACGCCCGGTGGTGGTTGTGGTGGTGGTGGTGGTGATGGTGTGTGGTGGTGGTGGCGTTGACGGGCGTCAACGTCCGGTGGTGGTGTGTGTGGTGGTGGTGGTGTACACACATGCATACATACATACACACACAGACACATACACACACTTGCATACACACACACGCACGCACGCACACACACATGCACACACTTGCATACACACACACGCACGCATACACACACACGCATACACACACCCGGATGTAACCTTTGATACGGACGTGACCCGGATGTCACGTGACCGGAAGTGACATCATCCGCGACATCATCCGTGACGTCATCGCCACGTTGTTACGTCTAAACGATAATAGAAAAACGCAACAGAAAGATTTGTGTAGTCGAGTATTAACAGTAAAATATTTATTTACAATACTAAAATCATATACAAATTAAGTTAGGTCAATATAGCAAACAAACGTCAAATAAAATCTTACTGTTCAATGTTATACCGGTGTATCTCTCGAAGTTCGTACCAACGTACAAATCTCTATACAGTTCGCGACGTGTAGAAATCGTGTTCCTGTATTTCCAGTCAATAACGCTCAGCTGTTGTCCAGTTTCCTTCAGTTCAATCACGTAGATAATACAGCGGTCAAACACACAAGAGTAATCCAGTAGGAATATATAATCTAGCAGTCATCTGTCAATAATCTCCGGTAACGGTAATGTCCAATTATGCACCCAACAGAAGTCGTTCGAATCTCCTCCTCGATCACTAAACTTCGAGCAATTTATAGTTCTATCGTGAATTCGAGATCATTCTATCAGATCAAGAAACTTCCATCGGTATAGCAATGACGTAAGATTTAACCCAAATACAATCACAACGGCTACGAGAAAGTTCGACATAATGCAGGAGTTGCACAATACAGGGTGCCGGCCTTGGCCGCTAGGATCGCCTTTGTCTTTATTTCCGTTTCATACCACTTCTATCGTCTGCTAGGCACAGCTGAGTGGGCTGGCTGATCGTTTCGCTTGGACGCGTAGCGGGCGATAACTCTCCGTAATAACCACAGCCCAACCGCCAGGATCGCGGCGAACGACATTTACGGTTTATCGCGAAAAAGCAGCCGACATGGAAATTGATATGAAAATAGCAGCGACTGCGTGTTTGCTTTAAGGTACTTGGTTGATCTATATGATTTTAAGTTCAATACTTGATATAATCGATAGAAACCTGTCGTAGTTTATTCGATTGTGCCGCCATATACGTTAGCAATGGTGAAAGACAAATATACCGAATATAAAACAGGCCCGCGGGATGACTGAAATAGTATGAAAACTAAAAGACGTCCTTATTTCTATACGGACGTTTACGTGGATACAAAGTAAATGAGTTATGTTCACAGCAGTCATATACTATTGTCATAATCATTCTTTGTGGGTGTCGTTATCTCGCTAAGTCTGAAGTGAAAAACAAAAGGGCTTAAGAGCCATTCCCTGATCTTAATCATTCTTTGTCGATGTCGTTATCACGCTAAGTCTGAAGTGAATACAAAAGGGCTTAAGAGCCATTCTCAGATAATAGCGATCCTGGCGGCTGGGCGGTGGTTATTACGGAGAGTTATCGCCCGCTACGCGTCCAAGCGAAACGATCAGCCAGCCCACTCAGCTGTGCCTAGCAGACGATAGAAGTGGTATGAAACGGAAATAAAGACAAAGGCGATCAGACCGGAACCCTGTATTGTGCAACTCCCGCATTAACCAGATAAACAAGTGCTTTCTCATTCCAGAAACGTCCATAGTAAACAACTATATGACAGTCTATATGTGCAGATGGCGCTCTAGTATAACTAACAGTATCATACGGGGTCTGTTGATGAATGAGCAGATGGCGCTGTTTAGATGTGTAGATGGCGCTGTTTAATACAGATCTTTCGTACAGCGGCCATTTGCAATATAGAATCTTCGAGAAAACACGAGACGGATGACACATAATTCACGCACGATAAGTCGGTCACGATTACGAGAAAATTCCAGATCATAACCACAGAACAGAAGGTTAACAAGTCCACCTCAGTTCCACAATTCTAGAACTATCTTCAGTGTCTAACTTTATACTGCAATACCATGACACTCCCCCTCTTAAAAGAAGAAAGTTTCAAACTTGGAACTTTCTTGACAATTCAAAACATTATTACAAAACAAAATCTATATTACAACAGCAAAAATGTTGACAAACATATGTACATTAAATGCGAGACAAACAATCAGCGATCAAATTGTCCTTACCCTTAATATGTTTGATTTCAATATTGTATTCTTGTAACACCAAACTCCATCTCAACAATCTTTGATTTTTGTTTTTCATCTTACTTATGAAAACAAGTGGATTGTGATCACTGAATACAGTAATTGGCAACGATGAAGAAGTAACATAAACATCAAAATGTTGTAAAGCCAATATCATTGCCAATCTTTGATTTTTGTTTTTCATCTTACTTATGAAAACAAGTGGATATTGTGATCACTGAATACAGTAATTGGCAACGATGAAGAAGTAACATAAACATCAAAATGTTGTAAAGCCAATATCATTGCCAAACTTTCTTTCTCAATTCGTGAAAAATAACATATTGGGTGATCTACACCATCTATATCTTCTTGTAACAAAACGGCACCAGCAGCAACATCACTAGCATCTACAGCCAGTTTAAAAGGTGAACCAAAATCTGGTGCTGAAAGAACTGGCGCGCTCTTGAGTATGGCTTTCAGTTTTTCAAAAGCTGATTCACATTCGTCGGTCCAAACAAAAGTTACCCTCTTTCTTAAGAGCCGAGTTAAAGGTTCAGTAATATCTGAAAAATTTGGACAAAATTTCCTGTAGTAACCCGCCATACCCAAGAAACGCATCAGTTGTCTCTTACATGTTGGTCTAGGAAATAGCGAGATAGCACTGACCTTAGCATCTACAGGCTTTACCTGACCCTGATCTACAACATGACCCAAGAATGTCACACGTGCATGTCCAAATTCACTTTTCCCAAGGTTGACTGTCAGCTTGGTGTCACTCAGCCGATTGAACAGTGC